>CAUYRH010018497.1:0-26834 GCA_963574655.1 Perodicticus potto
TTGTGGCGGGTGCCTGTAGTCCCAGCTACTTGGGAGGCAGTGGCAGGAGACTTGCTTGAGCCCAGGAATTGGAGGTTGCTGTGAGCTGTGATGCCACAGCACTCTACCCAGGGTGACAGCTTGAGGCTCTGTCTCAAAAAAAAAAAAAAAAATCCATGCAGGCTGGGCATGGGGGCTCACGCCTGTAATCCTAGCATGCTAGGAGGCAGGGGTGGGAGGAACACTTAAGCTCAAGAGTGTGAGTATGGGCCAGGTGCGGTGCCTTACGCCTGTAATCCTAGCACTTTGAGGCCGTGGTGGGTGGATTGCCTGAGCTCACGGGTTCAAGGCCAGCTTGAGCAAGAGCAAGACCTCATCTCTAAAAATAGCCAGGTGTTGTGGGGGTGTCAGTAGTCCCAGCTACTCAGGAGGCTGAGGCAAGAGAATCACTTGAGCTCAGGAATCTGAGGTTGCTATGAGGCATGATGCCACAGCAATCTACCAGGGGTTGACAAAGTGGGACTCCATCTCAAAAAAAAAAAAAAAAAAAAAGGAATCTGAGTCCAGCCTGAGGAAGAGTGAGCCCTGCCTCTACCAAAATTAGAAAAACTCTCTATTGGGCATTGTGGCAGGCATCTGTAGTCCCAGCTATTCAAGAGCCCAAGACCAGGGCGGTGCCTGTGGCTCATCGAGTAAGGCACTAGTCCCATATACCAAAGGTGGCAGGTTCAAACCTGGCCTCAGCCGAACTGCAAAACAGAAAAATAGCTAGGCGTTGTGGCGGGCGCCTGTAGTCCCAGCTACTTGGGAGGCTGAGGCAAAAGAATCCCCTAAGCCCAGGAGTTGGAGGTTGCTGTGAGCTGTGTGACGCCACGGCACTCTACCGAGGGCGATAAAGTGAGACTCTGTCTCTACAAAAAAAAAAAAAAAGAGGCCAAGATAAGAGGATTGCTTGAGCCCAGGAGTTGAGGCTGTTGTGAGCTGGGCTGTTACCATACATAGCACCCTAGCCTAGGCAATAGAGCAAGACTCTGTCTATAAATAAATAGCTGATTAAAAATCTTTTGACATGGGTGGCGCCTGTGGCTCAGCGAGTAGGGCGCTGGCCCCATATACTGAGGATGGTGGGTTCATAACCCGGCCCCAGCCAAACTGCATCAAAAAATAGCCGAGCGTTGTGGCGGGCGCCTGTAGTCCCAGCTACTCGGGAAGCTGAGGCAAGAGAATCACCTAAGCCCAGAAGCTGGAGGTTGCTGTGAGCTGTGACTGCACAGCACTCTACCAAGGGTGACAAAGTAAGACTCTGTCTCTACAAAAAAAAAAAAAAAAATCTTTTGACAGCTGGGCACAGTGGCTCACACCTATAACCCCAGCACCCTGGGAGGCCGAGTCAGGTGGAGTGCTTGGGCTCAGGAGTTCAAGACTGGACTGAGTAAGAATGAGACCCCAGGGCAGCACCTGTGGCTCTTCGAGTAGGGCGCCAGCCCCATATACCGAAGGTGGCAGGTTCAAACCCGGCCTCCGGCCGAACTGCAAAACAGAAAAATAGCCAGGCGTTGTGGCAGGTGCCTGTAGTCCCAGCTACTCGGGAGGCTGAGGCAAGAGAATTGCCTAAGCCCAGGAGTTGGAGGTTGCTATGAGCTGTGTGACGCCACGGCACTCTACCAAGGGCGATAAAGTGAGACTCTGTCTCTAAAAAAAATAAAATAAAATAAAATAAAAACTAAGAATGAGACCCCGTCTCTAAACATAGCTGGGCCTTGTGGTTGATGCCTATAGTCCCAGCTACTTGAGAGGCTGAGGCAAGAGGATTACTTGAGCCTAGAAGTTTGAGGTTGTTGTGAGCTATGAGACCATGGCACTCTACTGAAGGCAAAAGTGAGATTCTGTCCAAAAATAAATAAATAGATAATAAATATCTTTTGACTACTAACTTTTTTTTTTTTTTGAGATAGAACCTCAAGCTGTCACCCTGGATAGAGGGCTATGGCATCATAGCTCACAGCATCCTCCAATTCCTGGGCTTGAGTGAGTCTCCTGCCTCTGCCTCCCAAGCAGCTGGGACTATAGGCGCTCACCACAACGCCCAGCCATTTTTTTTTGGTTGCAGCCGACATTGTTGTTTGGCGGGCCGGGTTGGATTCGAACCCGTCAGCTCAGGTGTACGTGGCTAGTGCCTTAGCCTGTTGAGCCACAGGCGCCGAACCTGACTACTAACTTCTATGTCTATTTTTTTTTTTTTTCTGAGAAAGAGTCTTACTCTGTCACCATCACCCTCAGTAGAGTGTCATGGCGTCACAGCTCAGAGCAACCTCAAACTCTTGGGCTTAAGTGATTCTCTGGTCTCAGCCTCCCAAGTAACTGGGACTACAGGCGCTTGCCACAATGCCTGGCTATTTTTAGAGATGGGTCTCACTCTTGCTTAGGCTGTTCTTGACCTCCTGAGCTCAAGTAATCTGCCCATCTTGGCCTTCCAAAGTGCTAGCATTATAGGTGTCCAGCCTAACTTCTGTGTCTTGACTTCTCCATGGACCATTTTTGTCCATTTTTCTCGCTTAAGAATGGGCCATACTTTTGTATTTTTTGGCAAGCTTTGTAATGTTTTATTGAGGAATAAACTAAATATTATAATATGGTACCTCTAAAGACCTGAGTTGCCCCTTCTTTAAGGATTTTTGGTTTTGGTTTTTAAGGACTGGAGTCATCTATTTTTGTATTTTCCAAATTATTTGTGTAAAGTGTATATTCCTTGTTGTATGTGGTCACTGAATTTTCTTTCTTTCTTTCTGTTTCATTTTCTTTCTTTCTTTCTTTCTTTTTTTTTGCAGTTTTTGGCTGGGGCTGGGTTTGAACCCACCACCTCTGGCATATGGAGCCGGCGCCCTACTCTTCTGAGCCACAGGCGCCGCCCCTCTGTTTCATTATCTTTGTAGTCGGCCAGTGACCTGGAAAGATTTCCCCCCCTCCCCCAACCCACTACACCCCACCCCCGTCCACCTTTAATCTTCTAGTAGATACTGCCAGAGAAGCTACTGCAGACTGAAGGGGCTAAAACCAAGGCAAGTGTTTACACTAGTCCCTCAGGAAAGTGTCAGACAAACTAAAATTCATATAGCTTAATGGACTGACCTTTTTATTTATTTACTTATTTTTTGAGGCAGAGCCTCAAGCCTCAAGCTGTCGCCCTGGGTAGAGTGCTATGGCATCACAGCTCACAGCAACCTGAAACTCTTGGACTTAAGTGATTCTCTTGCCTTAGCCTCCCATGTAGCTGGGACTACAGGCACCCACCACAACACCTGGCTATTTTTTGGTTGTAATTGTCATTGTTGTTTGGCAGGCCTGAGCTGGATTCAAACCTGCCAGCTCTGGTGTATGTGGCTGGTGCCTTAGCAACTTGAGCTACAGGCACAGAGCCAGGACTTACTTTTTTAAAACTTTCGCCCACTTATGTATTTAATTTTATATCACTACCTCAAATGGAAAAATCAGTATAGACATATAGATCATTAGACAAGAACAGACTATGACACCATGGCAGTCTACCCAGGGTGACAAAGTGAGACTGTCTCAAAAAACAAACAAACAAAAAACCATAGGCCTGGTGTGCTGCCTCATACCTGTAATCCTAGCACTCTGGGAGGCTGAGATGGGTGGATTGCTTGAGCTCACAAGTTTGAGACCCGCCTGAGCAAAGAGCAAGACTCCCGTCTCCCGGCTCTGTGCCTGTGGCTCAAGCAGCAAAGGTGCCAGACACATACACCAGAGCTGGTTGGTTCGAATCCAGCCTGGCCCGCCAAACAACAATGATGGCTGCAACCAAAAAATAGCAGGCATTGTGGCGGGCACCTGTAATCCCAGCTATTGGGAGGCGGAGGCAGGAGAATCGCTTGAGCCCAGGAGTTGGAGGTTGCTGTGAACTGTGATGCCACGGCACTCTACCCAGGGTGACAACTTGAGGCTCTGTCTCAAAAAAAAAAAAAAAATAGCCGGGTGTTGTGGTGAGCACCTGTAGTCCCAACTACTTGGGAGGCTGAGGCAAGAGAATTACTTAAGCCCAAGAGTTTGAGGTTGTTGTGAGCTATGACACCACTGCACTCTACTGAGGGTGACAAAGTGAGACTCTGTCTCAAAACGAAACAAAACAACAACAACAAAAAAACCCTAAAGTAAAAGTAAAATGTAGGTACTAATTTCTAAATTACATTGTTGTTGTTGTTGTTTTGTAGAGACAGAGTCTCACTTTATCTCCCTCGGTAGAGTGCTGTGGTGTCACATAGCTCACAGCAACCTCCAACTCCTGGGGCTTAGGCAATCCTCTTGCCTCAGCCTCTCGAGTAGCTGGGACTACAGGCACCTGCCACAACGTCCTGCTATTTTTTTGTGGCAGTTTGGCCCGAGCTGGGTTTGAACCTGCCACCCTCCCTCGGTTTATGGGGCCAGCGCCCTGCCCACTGAGCCACAGGCACCACCCTGTTTTTTTTTTTTTTTTGAGACAGAGCCTCAATCTGTCACCCTGGGTAGAGTGCTGTGGCATCACAGCTCACAGCAACCTCCAACTTCTGGGCTTAAGCGATTCTCTTGCCTCAGCCTCCCAAGTAGCTGGGACTAGAGGCGCCCGCCACAACACCTGGCTATTTTTTGGTTGTGGTTGTCGTTGTTTGGCAGGCCCAGGCTGGATTCCAACCCCAGCTCTGGTGTATGTGACTGGCGCCTTAGCTGCTTGAGCTACAGGGGCTGAGCCTAAATTGCATTGTTCTGGATAATACCATGAAGTAAACATATTAGACAATTTTATCTATTCTACCAATGACTTAGAAAGGAGGAGAACTCAAGTAGCATCAAGTCCCAAATAAAAGGTTACACTTTGTTTTCAGGCAAATTGAAATGATCTGTGAACTACCTCCTGACATATTGCAGACAGATACAGGAAATTAAAGATTTTTTTTTTTCCAGTTTTTGGCTGGGGCTGGGTTTGAACCCACCACCTCCGGCATATGGGGCTGGTGCCCTACTCCTTTGAGCCACAGGCGCCACCAAAATTAAAGATTTTTTTAAAAATCTGACAAGGAAAGTTCAGTCCCTCAAAATCAAGTTTTGGAAAACAAAATGAGGAAAACTTATTGACAATAAGTAACTAAGTCATTACGAAGTTCCAGCACTGTTCTAGGCACCAGGGAACCAGCAGAGTCAATAAATTTATAAACTCACAGGGAAACTTAGGTTTGGCTCTATACCTGTATGCTGACCACCTACTCAATTGGAATTTAAGCAAAAATACAAGCAGTGCCTACATAAGCCTAGTTAATAAAATCAACCAGGTTTGGGTGGTGCCTATGGCAGAGGTGGCAGGTTCAAACCCAGCCCTGGCCAAAAACTGCAAAAATAAAATAAAATAAAATAAACCAGGTTTGTATAATAAAATACAGAAATGCAGCTGCAATTATAAGCCCACCAAAGAAGTATAAACTCATTGGCCCATTGAATCTCTTAGATCCAGAGCTGGCAGCTTTTGAGATGGGATGGGGTAAGGGTCTATGGATTAGGTCGCTCCAGAGCTGGAATGAGGAAGTGGTGAGTTCTTGCCATATATACTGGTGCATGATAATGCAGGCAACAGGCGTGAAGAAAGGCAACTTGAGTTCTTTCATTCATTCATTCATGTTCTATCCAAAAATATCCACCATTAGTGAGCTTTCTTCCCATGAGAGCTTACTAAAGCCATGCATTGAGCCTCATTCACTGTCTTAGGGCAGTGCCTGGCACTGCATCGGTATTTGGTGTTTGTTGACTGAATAAGCAATGGTAAAAAAGCCCAGGCTCTGAAGCTTCAGACTTAACTCTGACACATCCTGCCTTTGAGACCTTGAGCATGATTGCCTAAGCTCTCTGAGCTGCATTTTCCCTAACAGCAAATTGGGGAGAATGACATCTATTTCTTAGGGAGGCTGTGAGAATTTATTCAACAAATGTGTGTAAAGAGCCTACCATGGGCTGGGCGCGGAGACCCACACCTGTATTCCTAGCTCTTGGGAGGCCAAGGTGGGTGGATTGCCTGTGCTCACGGGTTTGAGACTAGCCTGAGCCAGAATAAGACCTTGTCTCTAAAAATAGCCTGTGTTCTGCAGGCACCTGTAGTCCCAACTATTAGGAAGGCTGAGGCAAGAGAATTGCTTGAGCCCATGAGTTTGAGGTTGCTGTAAGCTATGACGCAACGGCACTCTATCAAGGGCAACAAAGTGAGACTCTGTTTCAAAAAAAAATTTAGGGCAGTGCTTGTGGTTCAGTGAGTAGGGCGCTGACCCCATATACCAAGGGTGTCGGGTTCAAACCCGGCCCTGGTCGAACTGCAACAAAAAAATAGCCGGGCGTTGTGGTGGGCACCTGTAGTCCCAGTTACTGGGGAGGCTGAGACAAGAGAATGGCCTAAGCACAGGAGCTGGAGGTTGCTGTGAGCCATGAAGCCATGGCACTCTACCAAGGGCAACAAAGTGAGACTCTGTCTCTAAAAAACAAAACAAAACAAAACAAACAAACAAAAAAGAAAAACAACCTCACAAAAAAAATTTAAGGGCGGTGCCTGTGGCTCAAGGAGTAGGGCACCGGCCCCATATACTGGAGGTGGTGGGGTCAGGCCCAGCCCTGGCCAAAACTGCAAAAAAAAAATGTAAAAAAGGAGCCTACCATGTTGTCTGATAGACATTCAAGGAATGTTCCCTTGTTGAGTTTTAGGGCATGTGCTAGGTATTTTGGGGATGCAGAGATAAAAATGACAGCTGCTCCTGACCTCAAGAAGTTTGCAGACTTGTGGGAGGACAAAGTTGTACACAGGTTGGAATACAGTATAAATAGTGCGATTGTAATCAAAGCCCAGGGCAGCGTGGGTAGGGCACAGAGGGCATCTGAGTCAGGCTTTGAAGGACGCATAGAACGTTCCTAGCAGAGAAGGTGTGGGGTGGGGAGTATCGAAGGCCTGGGGAGGAAGAGCACGTGTGGAGATACGAAGTGTGAGAGTACACAGTGCACAGAGGGAATGGCAAACAGCTTGCGCTGGCTGGGGCCTGGGGCAAGGTGCAGATCAGTCTGGAGATTCCGTGGTCCCATCACAATGGGCCTTCTGTGTCAGCTGAGTGGTTTGTGTTGGGCACAGTGGTCAGGATGCCTGTCATTCCAGCCTCCATTTCCAGACAAAATTACACCACCCACTCAGGGAAGCTGGACTAAGCAGCCATTTTTTGTTTTTTTAATATTGTTATTCAATGGGCAGCGCCTGTGGCTCATCGAGTAGGGCGCCTGGCCCCATATACCAAAGGTGGCGGGTTCAAACCTGGCCTCGGCTGAACTGCAAAAACAGAAAAATAGCCGGGCGTTGTGGCGGACGCCTGTAGTCCCAGCTACTTGGGAGGCTGAGGCAAGAGAATTGCCTAAGCCCAGGAGTTGGAGGTTGCTGTGAGCTGTGTGACGCCACGCACTCTACCGAGGGCGATAAAATGAGAATCTGTCTCTACAAAAAAAAAAAAATACATATATATATAGGTATTCAAGTATGTTATTTACACAGAATTAAATACATCCATTTTTATGTGTTTAGTTAAATGAGCCTTATCAGATGTATTCACCCATGTACTTCCCACCCCCACCACAATCATGATATAGCTTATTCCCAACACTCTAGAACAGTGATTTTTCAACCAATGTGCCAAGAAAACTTTTAAAGATCATTAGTTAAATTATTATTATTTTTTTTATTTTTTTATTTTTGCAGTTATTGGCCGGGGCTGGGTTTGAACCCGCCACCTCCAGCATATGGGGCCGGCGCCCTTCCCTTTGAGCCATAGGCGCCAACCCATTAGTTAAATTATTATTATTATGTTTTTTGGTTTTTTTTTTTTTTTTTTGGAGACAGAGCCTCAAACTATCGCCCTGGGTAGAGTGCTGTGGCATCACAGCTCACAGCAACCTCCAACTCCTGGGCCCAAGCGATTCTCCTGCCTCCGCCTCCCAAGTAGCTGGGAGTACAGGCGCCCACCACAATGCCCGGCTATTTTTTGGTTGCAGCTGTCATTGTTGTTTGGTGGGCTGGGGCTGGATTCGAACCCACCAGCTCAGGTGTATGTGGCTGGCGCCTTAGCCGCTTAAGCCACAGGCACTGAGCCTAGTTAAATTATTTTTGAAAGAAGTTAAAAGCACAGTGGCCAGCCATGGTGGCTCACACCCGTAATCAGGCAAGTGGATTACTTGAGCTCAGGAGTTTGGGACCACCCTGAGCAAGAGAGAAACCCGATCTGTACTCACCATAGAAAAACTAGCCAGGCATAGTGGTGGGCACCTGTAGTGCCAGCTACTGGAGAGGCTGAGGCAAGAGGATTGCTCAAACCCAAGAGTTTGAGGTTGCTGTGAGCTATGACACCATAGCACTCCACCCAGGGCAACTGAGTAAGACTCTGTCTCAAAAAAAAAAAAAAAAAAAAGGAAGAAGGAGGAGGAGGAGGAGGAGAAGAGTATGGTAAATATATTATTTTTCTTACTCTTTTTTGTTGAGCAACGTAATTTAAGAGTGCAATAGATGGTTTCTAGTTTGGGGGTCACTATAAATATGTCCTATGTAAGTCTTTGTGTGGATGTTCTCACTTTTCTTGGGTAAGCAGCTGGGAGTGGAATTGTTGGGTCTTAGGGTATATTTACTTCTGATTTTTAAGAAACTGTTTTTTTTTGTAGAAAGACAGAGAAGGGCGGTGCCTGTGGCTCAAAGGAGTAGGACACCAGCCCCATACACCGGAGTTGGTGGGTTCAAACACAAAACAGCCAAAAAAAAAAGAGAGATGGGAAGCTGAGGCAAGAGAATCGCCTAAGCCCAGGAGTTGGAGGTTGCTGTGAGCTGTGTGACGCCATGGCAGTGTACCGAGAGCAATAAAGTGAGACTGTCTCTACAAAAAAAAAAAAAAAAAAAAAAAGACTTATAGAAGACAGTCTCAGCACAGATATTGACCTTCCCCTAGTAAGTGGCAAAGTCATGGAGGGAGAAAGCAGCAAACTGTCTCTAAAAGAGGGAGGCATGTGGGGCGGCACCTATGGCTCAGTGAGTAGGGCGCTGGCCCCTCTGCACTGAGGGTGGCGGGTTCAAACCCAGCCCCGGCCAAACTGCAACAACGACGAAAAATAACCAGGTGCTGTGACGGGCACCTGTTGTCCCAGCTACTCGGGAGGCTGAGGCAAGAGAGTTGCCTAAGCCCAAGAGCTGGAGGCTGCTGTGAGCTGTGATGCTACAGCACTCTACCAAGGGTGACAAACTGAGACTCTGTGTCTAAAAAAAAGCAAAAAAGGGAGACATGTGGACATATGGAAAGCATCCTCGTATCACTCATCATGACTGGTTTTTTTTTTTTTTTTTTTTTAGACAGAGTCTCAAGCTGTCGCCCTGGGTGGAGTGCCGTGGTGTCACAGCTCACAGCAACCTCAAACTCTTGGGCTTAAGTGATGCTCTTGCCTCAGCCTCCCAGGTAGCTGGGACTACAGGCGCCCACCCCAACGCCCGGCTGTTTTTTGGTTCTAGTTGTCTTTGTTTGGTGGGCCCGGGCTGGATTCGAACCCGCCAGCTCCGGTGTATGTGGCTGGTGCCCTAGCTGCTTGATCCCTCATATCACTTATCTATGCACCCACATCTCTGTCTCAGCCCAAACCAGCATGGCTACTGCTAACATACTGAGGAAGTCCCCTTTCTCCAAAACACGTGGGCCATGCACAATATCAAATGGAACAAAGGAGCCTCCATGAAATACAGCAGATGTGACCATGAGTCCCAGGAAGCTAGAGGGCCACATGCAGGTTGTGTTGAGTCCTTCCAGGGCACAAGACCTTAGGGAAGGTGGTCACTGCAACCAGTACTGGGGTACCAGGTAAAGAGGCAGTGCACCTGTTTGCACACTGCCATGTTCCGCAGAGACCTTCAGAGGGGGCCAGTTCCTCTAAGGTTTTCTATGGTGTAGAAGGGCGTGCCGACTGTCCAGATGAATCACACACTGCGGAAGGGAGAAGAGGAAGATCACGAGCTGAGCCTCCAGTGAGGGTCCCTCCTACCCACATGACCCACTGATGTCCCACCATAGCCATCATATATAAGGTGAGGGACAATCATGGGAGAAGCCACAGGTCACAGCTGTACCATGTCCCCTGCGGGTACATGACCCTGACCTTTGCATGTCCCCACTCTGGCCATCCCACACCATGTACCCCAGAGGAAAGATAAAATGCAGTTCTGCGCAGCATCTGAGAATCTGTTCCTACTCGGCTTCCTGTCTCAGTCCTCAGGGCACCTGCTCCCTGGTTCCTCCTGGACCTAGCCTGCCCTGACCTTGTGCCAAGTTGGCACAGGAGGTGCGGTTAACATTGGGGAAGCACAAGAACAAATCCTCAAGGCCAAACCTGCAGAACCGGGCGAGTCTTTTGTGAAATTCCCAGGCCGGAGCTCTGAGTCCCAAGGCCTCTTTGCACACCTGGGCCCTGGGTTTGATCTCAGAGGTGGCTGTTCCCTTTGCAACTGGTTTCATGTCCTGTTTCTGCTCAGTGTGGTATTGTGAGAACCCTTTCTGCAGGTCCGTTCTTGTTCCACTTGAAAGACTTTGACTTTTCCCAGTGGCCACACGCACATCTTTCTTCTCTGCTCATCCAGGGAAAACAACCTGGAGCAGCAGTTGCTTATGAAGCCTGACAATTAAGTTCATAAACTCGTCCTAGAAAAGTGCTACATACATCATTGCTGAATATCACTACAGTCACCAGATGGGAGTACTTTGGAGCTACATGTAGTGACATCAGCAATAAGGTATGTAGTACTTTTTCTAGGATGAGTTTGTGAACTTAATTGTCAGACTTCATATATGTACCTATATTTGTGAGTGTGAGCACATGCATATATATGTGTGTGTTTTACATACTTATTTCAAGTTTCCAGATCACTTGCTTTCTAGCCGTGAATTTGATGCAAAACAACTGTGGTTAAAAACATTTACTTGGGTGGTGCCTGTGGCTCATCGAGTAGGTCACCAGCCCCATATACTGAAGGTGGTGGTTTCAAACCCGGCCTCAGCCCAAGTGCAAAACAGAAAAATAGCCGGGCATTGTAGCGGGCGCCTGTAGTCCCAGCTACTCGGGAGGCTGAGGCAAGAGAATCGCTTAAGCCCAGGAGTTGGAGGTTGCTGTGAGCTGTGTGATGCCACAGCGCTCTACCGAGGGTGATAAAGTGAGACTGTGTCCACAAAAAAAAAAAATTTACTTGTGGCCGGACGCTGTGGCTCGCGCCTGTAATTCTAGCACTCTGGGAGGCCAAGACAGGTAGATTGCCTGAGCTCACAGCCTGAGCAAAAGTGAGACCCCATCTCTGCTCAAAATAGAAAAACTGAGGCAAGGGGATCAATCTCCACTTGAGTTGGAGATTGCTGTGAGCTATGACGTCACAGTACTCTACCCAGAGCAACAGCTTGAGACTGTGTCTCAAAAAAAAAAAAAAAAATTTACTTGCATGAAAAGACAAATACTGTACAATTCCCCTATTTCTCTTTTTTTTTTTTTTTGAGACAGAGCCTCAAGCTGTAGCCCTTGGTAGAGTGACGTGGCATCACAACTCAACAGCAACCTCCAACTCCTGGGGTTAAGCCATTCTCTTGCCTCAGACTCCCAAGTAGTGGGACTACAGGCACCCGCCACAATGCTCTCTATTCCTCTTATATGAAGCACCTAGAGCAGTCACATTCTTGTTTTGTTTTTGTTTGTTTGTTTTGAGTCAGAGTCTCACTGTTGCCCTGGGTAGAGTGCTGTGGTGTCATAAATTACAGCATCCTCAAACTCTTGGACTTGAGCAGTCTTCTTGCAGAAGCCTCCCAAGTAGCTGGGACTACAGGCACCCACCCTCATGCCCAGCTGGTTTTTGTATTTTTAGTAGAGATGGGGTCTCTCTCTTGCTCAGGGTGGTCTCGAAATCCTGAGCTCAAGCAACCCACCTGCCCTGGCCTCCCAAAGTGCTAGGATTACAGGTGTAAACCAGCGCTGCCCTATCCCCACCCCCAACCCCTGGCCCAGAGGTCACATTCATACAGACAGAAAGTAGAACAGTGGTTGCCACAAGAAGAGGGGCAGGGGGTGGGGGGCTTCTCTTTAATGGGTATAGAGTTTCACTTTTGCAAGATGAGAAGAGTTCTTAAGACTGCACAAAAACCTGAATATATTTAATGCTACTGAAGTCTACACTTAGGAATAGTTAAGATAGTAAATTTTATGTGTATTTTACTACAATTAAAGTTTTTAAAAAATTGGTTGGTCTGGCTTGGTGCCTGTACCTCAGCAGCTAAGGGCGCCAGCCACATACACGGGAGCTGGTGGGTTCGAATCCACCCTGGGCCTGCCAAACAACGATAATAACTGCAACCAAAAAATAGCCAGGCATTGTGGCAGACACCTATAGTCCAAGCTACTTGGGAGACTGAGGCAAGAGAATCGCTTAAGCCCAAGAGTATGAGGCTGCTGTGAGCTGTGATGCCACAGCACTCTATTGAGGGTGACAAAGTGAGACTGTCTCAAAAAAAAAAAAATTGGTTGGTCTACCTGATGTTGTGAATATTCTGTGGCTCTATTAAGACCTAATTAATAGAAGATGGCTTCGTGTATAGGTGCAGTTCCCAGGCACAGAGGATAAATTGTAAGTTCAGATGGGCCATAGATGTGGTTATGAAGCTGTAACAAAGGTGTTAGAGATAAGCAGTGTGGCCTTGGGACAACCTGAGATGGACCTATGGACATGTGGTCTCTAATAGGAAAATATCTGGCCTCCAACAGGCTGAGTTTTTTGGGGGGGGGAAAGTCCAGTATCTAATTTGTTTATTTATTTATTTATTTATTTTTGAGACAGAGCCTCAAGCTGTCACCCTGGATAGAGTGCTGTGGCATCACAACTCACAGCAACCTCCAATTCCTAGGCTTAAGTGAGTCTCTTGCCTCCGCCTCACAAATAGCTGGGACTACAGGCGCCGGCCACAACGCCTGGCCATTATTTGGTTGCAGCCGTCATTGTTGGTTGGTGGACCTGGGCTGGCTTCGACCTTGTATGTGGCTGGCGCCTTAGCCCGTTGAGCCACAGGCACTGAGCCATCTAATTTATTTTTTACCAAGACATGTCAGGACAACATTTTACAACAAGGCCTTGTTTCATTTGTTATTTTTCCTGGAAAGGAAAATGGTATGAAAATTGTTTTGGTTTTGACACAGAATAGTTGTTTTTATTGAGGGCTTATTTTGAAAACATTATGAGTTCTGTTCAAATATATGCAGATACCTCAAAGAGAAAGGTCATATTGGAGAAAATTATTCTTTTTTTTTTTTTTTTTTTTGCAGTTTTTGGACGGGGCCAGGTCTGAACCCACCACCTCCGGTATAGGGGGCCAGCGCCCTACTCCTTGGAACCACAGGCGCAGCCCTGAGAAAATTATTCTTGATAATTCAGATGGCATGGAGAACATTTTTGGAACATTCACATTTGAAGATTTCTTTCTTTTTTCTTTTTTTTTTAGAGACAGAATCTTGCTTTGTCGCCCCCTTGGTAGAGTGCTGTGGCATCACAGCTCACAGCAACCTCTAGCTCTTGGGCTTAGGTGATTCTTTTGTCTCAGCCTCCCGAGCAGCTGGGACGACAGGCACCCACCACAACGCCCAGCTATTTTTTTGTTGCAGTTTGGCCAGGGTCAGATTTGAACCCACCACTCTCAGTGTATGGGGCCGGCGCCCTACCCACTGAGCTATAGGCACTGCTCCCATTGAAGATTTCTTATTAAAAATGTCTTTGATTTAAAACTAACTAAAACATGCTAATATTTTCATTATAGTATTTGTTGCAACCAAGTACTTGAATTCATAAAAACAAGAAGAAAATCAAAAACCCAAACTCTGAATCTCAGCATCATTTTGGGGAAGAGATAAGAGGGAAAGGAGAAAAGAGTTGAAATTATGTATTTGAGGGGCAGTGCCTGTGGCTCAGTGAGTAGGGTGCCGGCCCCCTGTATACCACGGGTGGCAGGTTTGAATCCAGCCCCTGCCAAACTGCAACAAAAAAATAGCCGGGTGTGTGGCGGGTGCCTGTAGTCCCAGCTACTCAGGAGTCTAAGGCAAGAGAATTGCCTAAACCCAAGAGATAGAGGTTGCGGTGAGCTATGACGCCACAGAACTCTACCGAGGGCAACAAAGTGAAACTCTGTCTCTAAAAAAAATAAATAAATAATAATAATAATGTATTCGAGTTGTCATCCAGTGCCTTTGGTTATTTGGACATTAACTTTAGGAGTGTCCTTATAATTATATTAAATTAAGGATCTCTCAAATTACAGGTTACAGATTATCAGGTTCTATGTTGAATAATTCTATAAAGTTCCTAATTAAAATGCTGCCCTCAATAAACACATGTATATGTAAAAATTTAAAAAAAGATGCTGCTATAAAGTCAGGGGCTATGGCTCATGCCTATAATCCCAACTACCTAGGAGATGGAGGTGGGAGGATCACTTGAGGCCAGGAGTTTGAGACTAGCCTCAACAAGAGTGAAACCCTGTCTCTACAAAAAATAGAGAGAATTAGCTGGGCATGGTGGCATGTGCCTGGGAGGCTGAGGCAGGAGGATTGCTTGAGAATAGGAATTTGAGGTTGCGGTGAGCTGTTATGACACCACTGCACTTCAGCCTGGGCAACAGAGAGAAAGACCATGCCTCAATGACAACAACAACAAAAAAAAAAAAAAAGAAAGAAAGAAAGAAAGAAAGAAAAAAGAAAGGAAAAGAAAGTAAGAAAGAAAGAAAAGAAAAAAATGCTGCTATGAGACCAGAATGAAAGTATGTCCATTTAACTCTGTGAGGTCAAGCCAACTTCATACCCGAGGGATCTGTTAGGTTAAATTTGAAGCAGCTGTTTCATAGATTTATTTAATCAAAAGCTTGGGTTTCTGGCTGGCAATGTCCTCAGCAAGAAAACCATGTGACCACTCAGGGTATGGCAGAGTCCCTTCAAGGACGTTCAAAGGGTTTACAAAGTGGTGGCTTCAAGTTCATGCCCCACCCCAGAAAGACTGTTGCCATTGCCCTGGGGTAGGGTGAAGGCTCCCTGGTGATTCTGATCTGTTGCCAAGGGAAGAGAACCAGCCAACAAATTGGTTGAGAAGAGGATGATGACTTTGATTTTTCTTCCTTTGTCTCTCTGGTATGGGATACAGGTAAAAGGATTTAAAAAAAAAAAAAAAAGCTGGTGGGTAAAGATATGTAGGTGACCTGATAAATATCTAATATAACTGCGAATGACGTGTACAGCGCATAAGAGTTTTTCAAGTGTTTTCACAGATATTCTCCCCTTTGCACTTCACAGTCCTGTAAGTAGCTATTGTTGTCATTATGTTTATGCTTGAAAAAACCAGCTTAGAGAGATCAGGTGAGGAGCCCAGCTGCTCGGAGACAGAGCCGGATTCAGACTAGTCTAAGCCATCCAGCCCTTTGTTCTGAGCTTGCAGCTATCCTCTTTCTGTAAGGGTTCATCAGGGCTACATTTTGTTCTCTGCTGCAATTTAGTTAGCTTGATTATTTTCTTATTCTTTTTCTTATTCACAGTGTAAATTAAGATCAATGTAATTCCTGAGAAAATAGAAATAAAGAGGGCAGACAGACTCCGAGTGGAAAGTACCAAACCCAATTGGTCTGAAGCATGAAACACTTCCACATGCCAAAATCACTTACCACTTGCTTCATTTTATTTGGCAGTGCTAAAATTAAATATTGCTTTCCAGTAGCTACGGAGGGAATTGAATTTTACATTTTTTGTTAGGCCCTTTGGAAATGACCTTGAAAGATAGAAGAATCATATTCTTTTGAATAGAAAATGTTGGTAGAAAATATTGTCAAGAAAATAGTGACATTTGAAAACAGTATTGATATTTTTAAAATATAGCTTTTATTTCAAGACAGGCAAAGTTCAAGTGTATGAAAGATATCACTTTACTGGCAAAAAAAAATTTTTAACTTCAAGCATCTTTTTTTTATAACTACTTGAAGAACTGCTGCCACCTCATGGAAAATTTTTATAAATTTCCAGTTTAGGCAAGAACCCGTGTTTGGTGTCTTCCAGAAGAGACCACTACCATGTAAAGTGACCTTGGACCAAAACTCCTGGGATCTTTGGCCTGCAAAAATGCAGTTTTATATCATTGTAGGTCAGTTTGAAAATAATTATGATATTGGAGGAACAATGTGGTTAAAAATAAAAAAAAATTCTTTTTTAAATAAATAAATAGTATTTTTTTTTTTTGCAGTTTTTTTTTTTTTTTTGGTTGGGGCCGGGTTTGAACCCACCATCCTCGGGTAAATGGGACCAGCACCCTACTCCTTGAGCCACAGGCGCCACCCAATAAATAGTATTTCTATTGCAATTGAAATTAGTGGAAGAGGGGTGAGGTGGCTTATGCCTGTAATCATGGCACTCTGGGAGGCTGAGACCGGGGTGGATTGCCTGAGCTTAGGAGTTGGAGACTAGCCTGAGCTACAGTGAGACCCTGTCTCTAAAAATAGCTGGTGTTGTGGCGGGCACCTGTAGTCTCAGCTACTTTGGAGGCTGAGGCAAGAGGATGGCTTGCACTCAAGAGTTAGAGGTTGCTGTGAGCTACAGTGCCAGGACACTGTATCAAGGGCAATAAAGTGAGACTTTGTTTAAAAAAAAAGAGAAGAAATTAGTGCAGAGGACCTAATAAGGAATTGTTTTCTGTAGAATTCTATCCCTGTTTTTTTTTTTTTTTTTTTTTGAGACAGAGCCTCAAGCTGTCACCCTGGATAGAGGGCAGTGGCATCCACAGCTCACAGCAACCTCCAATTCCTGGGCTCAAGCGAGTCTCCCGCCTCCGCCTCCCAAGTAGCTGGGACTACAGACGCCCGCCACAATGCCCGGCCATTTTTTGGTTGCAGCCATCATTGTTGTTTGGTGGGCCCGGGCTGGATTCGAACCCACCAGCTCAGGTGTACGTGGCTGGCGCTGTAGCCCATTGAGCCACAGGCGTCGAGCCTTTTGTTTTGTTTTGTTTACAACACACAAAGTTTATTTTAGATAGTGTATTCCTTTGTCACCCTGGATACAGTGCAGTGGTGTCATCATAGCTCACAGCAACCTCAAACTCCTGAGCTCAAGCAATCCTCTTACCTCACCCTCCTAAGTAGCTGGGACTACAAGCACCCACCACACTGCCCAGCTGATTTCTCTATTTTTTGTAGAGACAGGGTCTGGTTCTTGCTCAGACTGATCTCAAACTCCTGACTTCAAGCAATCCGGCCTGCCTTGGCCTCCCAGATATCTCTGTTAGTTTAAAGAGAACCCTCCTGAGCTGGGTGCTGTGGCTCATACCTGTAATCCTAGCACTTTGGGAGGTTGAGTGGGTGGATTGCTTTAGCTCAGGAGTTTAAGACCAGCCTGAGCAAGAGTGAGATCCCACTCTACTGAAAATAGAAAAATTAAGCAGGTGTTCTTGCAGGTGCCTGTAGTTTTAGCTGCTTGGGAAGCTGATGCAAGAGGATCTGTTAAACCCAAGAGCTTGATGTTGCTGTGAGCTATGACTCCATGGCATTCTACCCAGGGGAACAGAATGAGACTCTGACTCAAAAAAAAAAAAAAGAAAGAAAAATGAGAAGCTGAGGCAAGAGAATTGCTTGAGCCGGGAGTTTGAAGTTGCAGTGAGCTATGATGAGACCACTGCACTCCAGGCTGGGTGACAGTAAGACTCCGGCTCAAAAAAAAAATAAAGAGAGAGAGACCACTTCTGTAACAAGCAGGCTGCTGCTTGCCAGGCAGACTACTTCACACCTGTGTCCTTTGAGCATACCTGAAACCTGACCTTTCTACCTCTGGATTGCAGAGAATTCTTTTTTCATGGCTTAGCTAATGAATGGCTCCTCCATGGAAACGTCCTTCAACTCATCCGACAGAGTGAACTCTGTTTCTCTCTTGGTTTCTGTAGGACTTTGTGTCCACTGCTGCTGGGGTCATATTTTTACTATAGTATTTACTGCTATAGCCTTTATTGGTTTTTTGCTAATAATTTCACAGGGAGAATGTATGGGGTGACAGCTAAGAACTCCGACTTTAGATTCAAATCCTGACTTTGCCTGTTATTAACTGGATAATCTTGGGCAAGTTTTCTTACTGCAAAAGGGAAATGATAATAAAATCTCCAGGCGGGAGTGGGTGGCTCACGCCCCTAATCCTGGCACTCTGGGATGCTGAGGTGGGTGGATTGCTTTAGCTCAGACCAGCCTGAGCAAGAATGAGACCCTGGTCTCTAAAAATGGAGACCTGGTTTCCACTAAAAATATAAAAATCAGGCTCGGCGCCTGTGGCTCAGTGGGCTAAGGCGCCAGCCACGTACACCTGAGCTGGCGGGTTCGAATCCAGTCCGGGCCTGCCAAACAACAACGATGGCTGCAACCAAAAAATGGCCGGGTGTTGTGGTGGGCGCCTGTAGTCCCAGCTACTTGGGAGGCGGAGGCAGGAGACTCGCTTGAGCCCAGGAATTGGAGGTGAGGTTGCTTTGCTGTGAGCTGTGATGCCACGGCACTCAACCCAGGGTGACAGCTTGAGGCTCTATCTCAAAAAAAAAAAAAAAAAAAAATCTATCTATCTATCTATATATATATAAATCAGTGGGAGGGCCAGGTGGGGTGGCTCATGCCTGTAATCCCAGCACTCTGGGAGGCTAAGGAGGGTGGATTACTTGAGCTCAGGAGTTCCAGACCAAACCTGAGCAAGAGAGAGACCTTGTCTCTAAAAATAGCCAGGCTTTCTGGTGGTGCCTGTAGTCCCAGCTACTAGGGAGGCTGAAGCAAGAGGATCGCTTGAGGCCAAGAGTTTGAGGTGACTGTGAGCTATGACGCCACAGCACTCTATTGGGGGTGACAAAGTGAGACTCTGTCTCAAAAGGAAAAAAAAAAGATAATAGAATCCCCTTCAAGAGTTGTTGTGAGCATTAAAGGAGTTAATATTCAGCAGGGACTGAGAAAGCTGCCTGGCACAGAGGCGGCTCTGGGTAAGCATGGATTCTCACTGCTGCTGTCCAAATTGTGATTGCCCACACCTAGGTCTGTCTCCCACAGCACACTGGCCTCTTCAGAGAAGGACCGGGCCCGTTCATCTCAGATTCCCTGGTGGTGCCCAACCAACTATGTCAAGTAATGCTCAGTTGTGAGATGATTAAAAGCTTACTTGCCACATAAATAGTATAACAACATGATTGCAGTGTGTGTGTGTGTGTGTGTGCACACGTGTGTGCGCGCATGTGTGTTTGCTACAGCCATAGATTTCAGGGGTCAGCAGCATGGCCCCTGCATGGAGCAGCTCCACAACCCAAGTCCAGCCCTGCCATGTGCACATTTTGCCAGGCTCAGAGCTGTCAGGTATGCCATGTTGACAACAGCTATACACAGTCCAGAAGGGAACCAGTGACTTGCAACATGATGATGACCTATCTGTGTCAAAAGTTTTCCTTCACAGATGCCAAGCTCCACAGGAGCCAGTGGCCTTCCAATATCTCTATTCGCCCCTCTGCCTTCATTATTGTATTTGTTTCCTAGGGCTACTGAGACAAAGTGCCATGAAATTGGGTGACTTAAAGTAACAGAAATGGGCCTGGCCCAGGGACCCATGTCTGTAATCCTAGCACTCTGGGAGGCTGAGACGGGAGGATTGCTTGAGGCCAGGAGTTCAAGACCAGTTTGAGCAAGAGTGAGACACCCCTCCTTCCACATCTCTACCAAAAAAAAAAAGAAGAAGAAAGAAAGAAAAGAAAAGAAAAAATTAGCCAGGTGTAGTGTCAGGAGCCTGTAGTCTCAGCTACTTGGGAGGCAAGTGGATCACGAGCCCAGGGGCTGAGGTTGCAGTGAACTATGATGAGATCACTGCATTTTAGCCAGGGAGACACAAAAATCACTGAGATCCTGTCTCAAAACTCAGAACCAACCAACAAACAAACGAATGAATTTTTAAAAGAAAAAGGGAATATAAAAGCATATGTGCCTACCTATGGTAGCCAGCCATTGGGGGAACATGACCCCCAGTGTTCCCTGACTCCTGGAATTCACAACCTCGTGTAGTCCTCTCTCACACGGTGCTAGGGTTGGTCTGTGTTCTGTCATCCTAAGGGTAACATGGTGATATTAGGTTATTGAAAGGGCTGTGTTTTCTGTCTCCTTCTCTCATCTCTCACTCTGACGGAAGCATGCTGCTGTGTTGCAGGCAGTCCTAGGAGAGGCTGGTGTGGTGGGAAAATGAAGCCACTGAGGAACTGAGATCTGCCAACAGCCACAGGAGTGATCTTGGAAGCAGATTCCCCAGTTCCACTTGAACCTTCGCATGACTACAACCCAACCGACAGCTCAACTCCGGCAGACTCTGGTGGGACCACCCATCCAAGCTGCTTTTTCTGGGCTCCTGGCCCTCAGAATGTGTTATTTTAAGCTGTTAAGTTTCAGGGTAATTGTTTTTCAGCAATAGGTAACTAATACAGTAATAACACAGAAAGCCATCTGGGAACATCTAACCTTCAGAAATAGAAAGCACAAAGGGGGGTGTCTATAAGGATGTTTATTGCTAGTTTCTTTGTTTTAGAAAAATATTTTGTAGGAGGCGCCTGTGGCTCAGTGGGTAGGACGCTGGTTCCATATACCAAAGGTGGTGGGTTTGAACCCGGCCCCAGCCAAACTGCAACAAAAAATAGCCGGGTGTTTTGGCAGACGCCTGTAATCCCAGCTACTCAGGAGGCTGAGGCATGAGAATTGCCTAAGCCCAGGAGTTGGAGGTTGCTGTGAGCTGTGATGCTACAGCACTCTACCGAGGGCGATAAAGTGAGACTGTCTCTAAAAAAAAAAAAAAAGAAAAAGAAAAAGAAAAAGAGGCTCGGCTCCTGTGGCTCAAGGGGCTGAGGCGCCAGCCACATACACCTGAGCTGGCGGGTTCGAATCCAGCCCAGGCCCGCCAAACAACAATGACAGCTCCAACCAAAAAAAATGGCCAGGCGTTGTGGCGGGTGCCTGTAGTCCCAGCGACTTGGAAGGCGGAGGCAAGAGCCTCACTTGAGCCCAGAAATTGGAGGTTGCTGTGAGCTGTGATGCCACAGCACTCTATCCAGGGTGACAGCTTGAGGCTCTGTCTCAAAAAAAGAAAAAGAGGGTGGCACCTGTGGCTCAAAGGAGTAGGGCACCAGCCCCATATTCTTGCGCTCAAGGGATCCTCCTGCCTTAGCCTCCCTCAGTGCTAGGATTACAGGCGTGAGCCACAGCACCTGGCCTATGGTTTAGCTGTTGATAGGAATGAGCTACATCTACATCTGTTCATCTGAAAAAATTCACACAGCAAGCAGAAAAACAGTTGCAGAGTAACACGGATGACATTTGAGGCAGTCATTGCTGGAGAGCTTTCCCCAACATCTGTACTTCCCCTCTTTCTTAACTGCAGGCCATGCACCTACACTGAGAAAATATATCTTGATTTCTCAAGATATATTTTGCAGCTAAGCATGACCATATGGCATATTTGTGGTTGATGAGATAGACACAGGAATCCACTGGGATAAACTTCTGGGAAAACTGTTGATTTTCTGTTAGCACATATTATGCTTGAATACAAGTCAGCTGATGTGCGCCTGTTCCCCTTTGCCTTCCCCTCCTTGTTGCCTGGAACGTGGACTCAGTGCTTAGAGGCCAGATGCCACCTATGACTGTGGGGGCCACTAGAGACAGAATCACACAGAGGAAGCATAGCAGCCTCCAGTGTCTAACCCCAAGCTTCTTCTGTCACCCAAGAAAAAGGAAACTCATTTCTTTTTTTTATTTTTGAGACAGAGCCTCAAGCTGTCACCCTTGATAGAGTGCCGTGGCATCACAGCTCACAGCAACCTCCAATTCCTGGGCTCAAGCGAGGCTCCTGCCTCCGCCTCCCAAGTCGCTGGGAGGCACTCCCAGGCACTGCCACAACACCTGGCCATTTTTTTTGGTTGCAGCCGTCATTGTTGTTTGGCGGGCCCAGGCTGGATTCGAACCGGCCAGCTCAGGTGTACGTGGCTGACACCTTAGCCCGTTAAGCCACAGGCGCCGAGCCGGAAACTCATTTCTTATTTAAGCCACTGTTGTAGGTGCTGAATGCAACCCTGACTGATTACTGTATGCTCCATTTTCATTTAAAGGAGAAGAGGAAGAAAAATTATGTGTGTGCATATGTATGATCAGTTATATAACCATAAAGGCATTGAAGGATATATAATCACCATTAACAATGATTTTTGCTGTTGTTGGTTTGTCTTTTTGTTTTTTTCTTTTCTTTTCTTTTTCTTTTTTTTAGACAGAGCCTCAAGCTGTCGCCCTGGGTAGAGTGCTATGGCATCATAGCTCACAGCAACCTCCAACTTCTGGGTTTAAGCAATTCTCTTGCCTCAGCCTCCCAAGTAGCTGGGACTACAGGCACCAGCCGTAATGCCCGGCTATTTTTTGGTTGTAGTTGTCATTGTTGTCTGGCAGGCCCGAGCTGGATTCAAACCCACCAGCTCTGGTGTTTGTGGCTGGTCCCTTAGCCACTTGAGCTACAGGCGCTGAGCTTTTTTATTTTTTTCAAAACAGGGTCTTGCTCATTTGCCCTGGTTAGAGTACAGTGGCATCATCATAGCTCAGAGCAACCTCAAGCTCCTGGGCTCAAGCAATATAAAGGGCCAGGAATGGTGGCAAACACCTGTAATCCCAACACTTTGGGAGGCTGAGACAGGAGGATGGTATGAGCTCAGGAGTTTGAGGTTACAGTGAGCTATGTTGTGCCACTGCGCTCTAGGCTGGGTGACAGAGAAAGACCCATCTCTTAAAAAAGAAAGAAAAAACATATATCAAAATATAATGATGTCCCAAAGCTTTATAAGAAGAGAGGAAGAAAGGAAAAGAGTATAACAGCATTCTGGTTTTACTGGTTGTCACTGGAATCAAATGATAGGGGGTGGGCATTCTGTGCAGATGGGAGCAGCAGGCCTGCAGAGGGTGAGGAAGTGGAGGAAGGATCCCTAAAGCTCTGCTGTTTGAGCCCATGCCACTGGCATCAGAGTTGCTCTGCAGGCCCTTGTGTGGAGGGGCAGGCCCCAGACCCAGCAGGCTAACATGGCCGGCACCCAGGAGACTGTGAGAGCCCTGCCTGGGGCGGGGAGATGAGGCCCAGAGGGGCAGAGGCAGCCTGGCAGAGGAGGGAAGTGGCCGGGGGAGGCTCTCCATAAAGCCTTGTCCAGGGTAAGGGGATAGAAGGCAGGAGCCTCATCCTTCGGCCTAGGGCAAGAGACCAGAAGAAGGACAGCTGTGACATGTGGCCCTGGCCTCAGCATCGCCAGAGGTGGGTCCCCACTCTCAGGACCAGGGCCCAGTTGCCTCCCTGCTCTATGAGCCTGGGCTTGCAGATCCCTCTATTTACACGGCTGAGTGGAGCTGGGGCATGCAGGAGGTGACTGTCCAGCCCAACTGCAAATAGAATTGTGCAGTTGACCCTGCACTTGATCTGTGTCTCCTTGGTCAGCAGCTCTTGCTATCTTGAGCCTGCGTGGCGCCTGCTGGGCCGGGTGCCTGGACAGCCATGCAGTGGTGGTGGGGTGGGGATGACAGAGCTGCTGGCCTGATCCTGTTTCCTCTCTCGAGGCAGCCAGGGGTTTCCTGTCTTTCTGGCTGTCTGAGCGGCTTCCTCATTTATCTCTCGACATCTTGCAGCAGGTGCCTGGGTTTCTTCTGCTCTTGGAAATTCAGACAGGCTGGGACCAGAAAGCTGTGAGGATTGTTCAAGGGAGAAAGAATACAGGGACATGGCAGTTGAGCTTTGCAGGGCACATCTAGGTTCTGGGGAAGCCTGGGGAGGGAAGTGTCCATTCTCCTGAAAGCGGGTCTGCCTGTTGTCCCCTTCCCCCCACCAAGGCCTCCTCTTTGCACAGGGACCAAGTGAAATTGTGTTTGTGTGTGTTTGTGCGGGGGTTGTTCATTTTTTTGAAACAGAGTCTCAGTCGCCCTGGAGTTGAGTTTTATGGTATCATAGCTCACAGCAACCTCAAACTCTTGGGTTCAAGTGATTCTTTTTTCTTTTTTTTTGTTTTTTAGACAGAGTCTCAAGCTGTCACCCTGGGTAGAGAGCTGTGGCGTCACAGCTCACAGCAATCTCAAACTCTTGGGCTTAAGGGATTCTCTTGCCTCAGCCTCCCAAGTAGCTGGGACTACAGGTTCCCGCCACAGTGTCTGGCTATTTTTTTTTTTTGTAGCTGTTGTTGTTTGGCAGGCTTGGCAGGGTATGAACCCACCAGCCTTGGTGTATGTAGCTGGCGCCCTACCCACTGAGCTACAGGCGCTGCCCTCAAGCGATTATCTTGCCTCAGCCTCTGGAGTAGTAGGGACTACAGGCACTTGCCACAATGCCAAGCTAGTTTTTCTCAAGCTGATTTCCAACTCCTGAGCTCAGGCAGTCCACCTGCCCTGGCCTCCCAGAATATTAGGATTCTAGGTGTGAGCCACTGCACCTGGCCCCCAGCTATTTTTTTGTCTATTTTTAATAGAGAGGTGTTTCGCTTTTGCTCTGGCCAGTCTCTAACTCCTGAGTTCAAGCAATTCACCCATCCCCGCCTCCCAGAGTGCTAGGATTACATCCACCAAGCTTGGCCCCAAGTGAAATTGTTAACAGAGTTGTGGCTCCTGAGGCAGGGTTACCAGAGAAAGTACAGGAAGCCTGGTCAAATGTGAACTTCGGATGAACAACAAACAGTATTTTTAGTATAAGTTTTGTCCCAGATATTGCATGGAACATACTTGCACTAAAGAATGATTTATTGTTTATCTGAAAGTCAAATTTAACTGAGCATCCTCTGTTTTTATGGGCTAAATTGGGCAACTTGATCTTAAGATGGCTCAGCTTTCAAAGTTCTAATCAGATTTCCCAGAAAGGAAAGAGAGGGAGGAGGAGAGAGAACAAAAGAAAAGAACAAAACACCCCCTGAAGAACAGTTAAGAGGCCTCCTCCCCTGGGCCCCGAGAGAGGGCCAGGCTGGGGGGGCAACCAGGTGCCATTACCAGCTCAACCACCCCCTTCCTGCAGGCCACCCTGGACAGTGGCTGTGCCTCCAGGGCCCCAGGGCACCTCCTGGCTGAAGCTGCACAGGCTCCCAGTGATCCCTATGTGTGCAAGGCCCAGGCCTTGGGAGATAGTGAGACCCTGGGCCCCTGAACAGCTGGTGAGCAAGATCCAGCCCCATAAACAGGTCCCCACGATCCACAGGGATAGAATTTCTTCTTCCTCCTTCAGAGAGTCATTCAATCCTTGCTGGGCCCTGCATCTGCCCTCTCCCCTGTGCCAGGGGCCACTCAGAGCTCTGTAGGGGCCGCCTATAGGCAGCATTACCAGTGATGGCACTTCCCACACTGCCCAGCAGTGCACTGCCATCACTGACAAAAAAAAAAGCTCTCTGTGTAGCGCCTCGTTCCACTTCTGCTTCCAAAGTGGCAGCTCACAAAGTGAACTTGGTGACCAGGAAGGTGTTATGGGGGGACTTACTTTCTACTGGACATGCTGGATTGGTTGGGTTGAGGCAAGCTTGGGTCTCCCAGACACCCCTCACGACAAGTGTCCAGGAGCTTCAGGTCACCTCCATGGGCCAGGGACCAGACTAAGGTGAGAATCTGCATGGCAGGCTGAGGGTAGTGTGGTCAAAGCTATCTGCTTTTCTCAGTGTGGGAGGTGGGGACAATGGAAGGAGAGGATTCGATTTTGCACGTTGGCCTCCCAGAGTATAGGAGTGAGCCACTGCACCTGGCCAGCAAGAGTGATTTTTTTTTTTTTTTTGAGACAGAGCCTCAAGCTATCACCCTGGATAGAGTGCAGTGGCATCACAGCTCACAGCAACCTCCAATTCCTGGGCTCAAGCGAGTCTACTGCCTCCACCTCCCAAGTAGCTGGGACTACAGGCGCCTGCCACAACGCCCGGCCATTTTTTGGTTGCAGTCGTCATTGTTGTTTGGCGGGCCCGGGCTGTATTCGAACCCGCCAGCTCATGTGTATGTGGCTGGCGCCTTAGCCCGTTGAGCCATAGGCGCCGAGCCAGCAAGAGTGATTTTTAAGAAGCCTTTCACAGTTTATAAGTGTGATGCTTGGGTCTTCACACGTGTGTGAGATGTGCCACCCTCAAACCCACATTACCCATCTGACATGGAAAAAATAAAAACAAAGTGTTGAAAAAAATTTTTGGCTAAGTACGGTGGCTCACACCTGTAATCCCAGCACTTTGAGAGACTGAGGTGGGAGGATCACTTGAGGCCAGGAGTTCAAGACCAGCCTGAATACCACAGCGGACCCTGTCTCTACAAAAAATTAAAAAATTAGTGAGGTGTGGTGGTGCATGCCTGTAGTCCCAGCTAGGGAACCCAGGCATCTGAGGTTGCTGTGAGCTATGATGATGCCACTGCCCTCTAGCCCAGGCACCAGAGTGAAGCCCTGTCTTAAATATATATATATACATATATATATATATATATATATATATATATATAGCTATAGTAGCAAAATATAGATAACATGATGTTTAGCTTTTTTTTTTTTTTGAGAGAGAGACTCAAGCTGTCACCCTGGATAGAGTGCCGTGGCATCACCGCTCACAGCACCCTCCAACACCTGGGCTCAAGCGAGGCTCCTGCCTCCACCTCCCAGGTAGCTGGGACTACAGGCACCCACCACAACACCCAGCTATTTTTTGGTTGCAGCCGTCATTGTTGTTTGGCGGGCCCAGGCTGGATTCGAACCCGCCAGCTCAG
>CAUYRH010018499.1:0-27229 GCA_963574655.1 Perodicticus potto
CATACAATCGGAGATATTTTTATCAACCTGATTGATATAACATTCATGATATTTTCTCATTTACTATGTGAAAACATTTTTGATCCGTATTTAGAAATTTTCTCCTGACCCTTCAAATATGCACCACAAGTGTGATCTCACACTTTATCCTCTTGTTTGTTTTAAGGTCCTGTTCTTGCTTCTGTCAGCCTACTAGTATTTATTAAGTGAGATGATTTTTCCTTATAATAGAACCTGTGAAATATATTGAAAGAGTCACACTTTTTGGTCTTTAAGGAGTTTACAGACTACTAGGAAGTGCAAAACTAGTAAATATAAAAAAAATCAGGGTGGCACCTGTGGCTCAAAGGAGTAGGGCACCAGCCCCATATGCCAAACGTGGCGGATTCAAACCCAGCCCCGGCCAAAGAAAAAAAATGCAACAACAACAAAAAAAAAAAATCCAAGAAAAGTAGTATATTTTATTAGTTTCCTAGGGCTGCCATAACCAAATACTACATATTAGGTGGCTTAAACAACCAAAATGTCTTTTCTCACAGTTCTAGAGGCTAGGGGTCCAAGTCAAAATGTCAGGGATTATTTCATCCCGAGACTTCTCTCCTTGCTTTGGAGGTGCTGCCTTCTCTCTGTGTCCTCACATGGCCACCCACAGCCTGCTCCTTGTCTGTAAATTCCCATTTTCCCATCTTGTATTTGGAATTGAACTCAATGTCTTTCCTCTTTGCAAATCCAATTACAGTGGCACCAACACCTATATCAATGGTCTTGAATTAAATCTGCCTTTCCAAGCTTTAACAAATGTTATTGAATCATTTTTTTTCCTTTGATAAAAAAAAAAAATCACAAAAGCCAACAAAGTTTCCAGGAGTTGGGACGTGGATGGTACCTTTAAATGAGTGCTATCTATGCACGTCAAACTCATTTCATAAGAGCATGGAAGATACTGGTGTAGCTATTTTGGAAAATATAATTTGTCCTAGTGGTTATGAGGAATTAAACATCTGTACTTGTGATCCTTCCCCAAATCCAATCTTGTGTGTCAGTTCTATTTCACACACAGTAATACACTGGTTCTACTAATTTGCTGCCTATATCTAGAACTGTGATACCGATCCACCCCTCCGTGCTGTAGAATGTCTGTTTTCTATTTCCTTATTTGAGCTGAATATACTATCAACAGCGTAGAAGGAGTGAGTCCCTTTTCTCTACATCCTTGCCAACATCATTATTTTTCCTTTTTGGTGATAGCCAATCCTAACGGGTAAGAGGTGATATATCATAGCTGTTTTAATTTGTGTTTCTCTGATGACTAGAGATGTGGAACATTTCCTGGTGTACCTGTGCAGCATTTGTAGATCTTCTTTTGAGAAATGTTCATTCAGATCTGTTTCCGTTGTTTTAATAAGGCTATTTGTTATTGAGTAGCTTGTTTTGTCTATTTTTCTATCTTAACCCCTTATTCAATGTATGATTTGCAATATTCTATCTCTTCCCTCTATTGACTGTTTCCTTTGTTATGCAAAAGATTTTTACTTTAGTTTAATCCCACTTGTCTATTTTAACTTTTGTTGCCTGTGCTATTGTGGTCTTGTCTCCAAAACCCTTGCCTAGACATATGCCATGGAGATTTTCCCTTATGTTTTCTGCAAACAGTTTCAAAGTTCTGGATCTAGTTCTGGATCAAGCTATTTTGAAAAATAGTATGGAGATGCCTCAAAAAAACCCCAAGAATAGAATTACCATATGATCCAGTAATTCCACTACTGGGTATATACCCAAAGGAATTGAAATCAGTTTGCTGAAGAGATATCTTCCTTACCATGTCCCTTGCAGCAATATTCACAATAGTCAAGATATGAAAACAGCCAAGTGTCCATTAACAGATGAAAAAAGAAGAAAAATATAAATATATATAGATATATAAACATATATATATATATATATATATATATATATATATACCATTCAGCCTTAACAAAAACAGAAAATATTTCTGTCATTTCTGATGACATAGATGAACTCAGAGGACATTATGCTAAAAGAAACAGATAAGACACAGACAGACAGACAGATACCACATTATCTCATTCAAAGGAGAAATCTGTAAAATCTGAGCTCACATTGGTGACGGGTAGAAAGGTAGTTATCAGAGGCTGGGGGGAGAGTGGGAAGGGGAAAGTGGAGATGTTGGAGAGTGGGTACAAAGTTACCATTAGAAGAAATAAGATGGTGCTCTACTACACAGCAAAGTGACTACAGTTAAGAATAGTGTTTTAGATATTTCAAAATAGACGAGAGAATTTTGAATGTTCTTACCACTGAAATAATAAGTGATTAAGATGATAAATATGCTAGTTACTCTGGTTTGACCACTGTAAAATGTATGGATGTATTGAAACATTACATTGTACCTCATAAATATGTGTAATTATTAAATTAAAATAAAATTTAAAATTATACCATAAAAACAAAAAATATTTAAGAGGACAATAGGATTTTTTTAAAAAACTTGAATATACTTGTTCTTAGATGTCTTACTGATCTTTAGAAGAAATCTCCAGAAAATTTCTTTAAAACAAATCTTACACTATAGGTCCCTAACTTCTTGAACATGATGCTATATGAGTGGCCCGACAGTCTGTCCTATTTCTACTGTTTGTATTTTAATCTTGAGAAAGTAACTCAATTGCAGAAGAGGAGATGGAAGGTAGCAGAACCCAATTACACAGGCTAGAAGAATCCTTGCTTCCAAAGAGTGATGCCGGCATTCCCACCAGGGCATGTTAATTACTTGCCTGCTATTGACCAAAACTTTAGTTTTCTCTTTTTCCTTTTTGTACAGATTTATGGTCTCCTTGTGAAGACAATTGCAAGGCTACTGTTTTCTGCTTTGTACTTGAGGGTGGAATAACCTGGGGGAAAAAGATAAAGCACTAGCAAGGACACCCTTAAGCTATAAACCAGAACTACAGAGCTATTACTACACTGTGTTCTCCAGAAAGCCCAGGGAAGAGCCTTTTATGGTGAAGAAAGTAATTTTGAGTTTGCCCGCATTGTTAGATATTTGGATAATGAAGTCTTATTCTGCTTTTGTACTTGACACTCAAACATTTGTGCTTTAAAATTACTTTAACCTTTAAGACAGAAATAGTCTAATGCCCTTTGAAAGAAATTACATTACCACAAATATGCATTTACAAAGTCTGTTTTTCTCTCACATTCTCCATCAGATTAAGTGAAGTCTTTATAAGGCGACATCATCCAGAGTCTTTTAAAAATGTATATAGCGATGCTAAACCTTAGACTGCCCTTTATGATCAGAAGGGCAATGCAGCCATACGTTGAGTAGGACAGTCTTCAAATTATGATGCCTCTAAATATGTCCCCTTTTCTAGGTTAGGAGCAAAATCGCACAGTGTAAGCCTAGCTATTTCTTATTTTGGAACATATGCATCACTAGTCCATAAACGTACCTCATTTTCATAACTGCATTACTTATAGAAGCATCATAAACACTTTTGGAAATGGTATTTTTTCTTAAGTGTTTAGATTTAATGGAAATTTCAGAATAGAAGAAAATTGAAACTTCAAATTGTATCCTTAATAAAACTTTCTCTCTTTAATAAAAAAGTACTCTATAAAGCTGATGCTTTTCTATTACCATTTACAGTTCTTTTCTTTATTGGTTGTCTAAAATTTCAAGGTTATAAAATTGCAATATAGTAGAGATGACACCCAATCTAATCCCGGTACCACCACTATTATGTTTGGCAAGACAAAGATGACTGCAACTTACAAAATAAAGCAAAGCTTTTCTCTGTCCTCTCCACAGACTGACTTGCTGTGAAAATATAAATGAATGAATAAATAAATATCTCTCATCAACTTGGCAGACTGGATACAGTTCCTTCTCCCTGGTATTCTGCATGTGGTTGAACTCTTCTCTTTATGTCCAACTGATCATTCTCATGCCTCTGACCCAAGGTGGTTTGTCCACAGCCAGTTTTTCAAGTCAGCTATCCTGAATGACTGCATACTTCTCTCTTTAATTCTTCTTCTTCTTCTTTTTTTTTTTTCATTAAATCATAGCTGTGTATATTAATGCAATCATGGGGTATGTGCTGGTTTCATTACAATCTGAAATATTTTCATCAAACTGGTTAACATAGCCTTCATGGCATTTTCTTAGTTATTGTGTTAAGACCTTCATATTCTGCATTCAGTAAGTTTCACCTGTACCCTTCTAAGATGCACATTCTCTCTTTAATTCTTCACAGCAATTAGCATGTAGCCAATCATATAAAAATGGCTAAATAAATAAATTGAATCCAAACACATTAACAATTCAATAATTACTCTTTATACTATAACATTTTTCTAATTAGAATAAAGATGTCATATTTTTAGAGCTCTATTAACTGAACGATTCTCATCATCTTTACTCTTCATTCATCTGTTCAGTGCTGACTGATAGGGCATTCTGCAGTGATGCAAGTGTTCTATAGCTCTACTAACACTGTAATCACTACCCTCGTGTGGTCATTGAGCATTTATTTTATTTATTTATTTGTTTTTTTACTGAAAAAATTAATAGTTTATTATAATTTATTTTATTTAACAATCTAGGAAGTTTGCAGCCATCAGCAGTTCCAGTGCACTTTTAGGTGCAATTGGGAATTCAGGAATCTCCGTGGAGCTGTTAGTGTAGTGAAACTTCTAGGTAAAATACATGCATACTTTGATAGCACAAGTGAAGGGATCTCTCTAAAATTGACCTCATTGGTTTCAGTCTCAGAAAACTGACCTGGGCCACTCAATGGCTTTTATTGTTCCTGATGTTAGTGCATGTTCTCTTTTTACAATAAATTCATGACCATCAGAAGATATCAATTTGACATACATGGCATCAGGGCCTTCACAGCCACCATAGGTTTTCTTCTCTCCATCCATAATGTTCTCAGTAAATTCTATGTTGCTTCCCTGGGAACTTTAGTAATTTCTTGTTAGCCCAGCAGCCACTGCAGCCGGGTCCCACCATACTGCCACAGCCCCTACTCTGTCATTGAGCATTTAAATGTGACTGGTGCAACTGAGGAACTAGAGTTCAATTTTATATAATTTCAATTAATTAGAATTTAAGTAGCCACATGCCCAGTGGCTCTTGTACTAAATAGCATACATTTATATCAAAGTTACCAAAAGATTTTCTAGGGGCAAGAGAAAGTCTTCTTGGCCTCTTGAATACTTAAAACAGTTTGGACAGAAAATCTGTCAGGCTATATAAGTTGTGAAATTGGCTTCAGATTAAACTCTCATTCTGTAGATATAGATAGCCATTGATTTCCTTGTAAAACAGTCTACACAAAACTATCATACTTCCTTACTGGTTTCAACTACTTTCCCTTAGGGGTTAGCAAAGACTTCTCAGACTTGAGTTGTTCTTCTATGACCACTGATTCTCAGATATAACTTCAAAGAATACTTTGAGGTAATTTCTTGAACAAACCCATAAGAGAATTTGGGCAGTGCCTGTGGCTCAGTGGGTAAGGTGCCAGCCCCATATACTGAGGGTGGTGGGTTTGAACCCTGCCCCTGCCATACTGCAACAAAAAAATAGCTGGGCATTATGGCGGTTGCCTGTAGTCCCAGCTACTCAGGAGGCTGAGGCAAGAGAATCACCTAAGCCCAAGAGTTGGAGTTTGCTGTGAGCTGTGGCTCCATGGCACTCTACCGAGGGTGATAAAGTAAGACTCTGTCTTTAAAAAAAAAAAAAAGAGAAGAGAAGTTAAATGATTTTGATGCCTCAAAGGTCAATGCTCTTAATTGGAACTGAGGAAGAAATATTTTAGCCTGGTAGTCAACATTATTTTTAATTACATTTTTGTCTTCTTTTTTGGGAGAAAATCACACATGGAGAACATTCAAATATGTCCTTGTGAGACAACTGTCTCAGAAAGAGAGTAAAAATTCAAAAGCTATAGTGTATTAGCTAAGGATGCTTCAAAACAAAAATCATGATTAAAAACAATAAACAAGATGGATCAAATACTCTGAGGCCCAGGAAAAAGCTCTAAAAATGCCAAAGATGGAAGCATTTGGCTTGATAAGAGAAAATGCAGTAAATTCTGGTTAAAGTATATAAAGGATGACCACATAATAGATTCTCTAAATGAGAACATTTTCATCATTGGAGGGCACTGTTAGAAATTACCCTGGGAATACAGGTGAAAATTGCAACTCTCTGAGTTAACACAGTTGTACAGGTCAAATAATTAAGTTTGCAAACTCATTCTAGAAAAAGCTCTACATACCTCATTGCTGAATATCATTATGGTCATCTTGAGAAGTTATGCATTTAGACCAGCAATAGTCCACCCTCCAAAGAAGTTTTAGAACTGCTTTTCTGGAATGGTCATCAAAGCTATCATTGTATGAGGTCTATTAAGTTTGTGAATTCATCCTAGAAAAAGTACTTTGAAGGGTGGACTAGGTGCAGGTGTCAGTACACAACTTCCCAAGGGGAGTACTTTGAAGGTGACCATAGTGATATTCAGCAATTGAGGTATGTAGCACTTTTCCTAGGATGAGTTCGTGAACTTAATTGTCTGACCTCATATGATCACCTTAACGTTAGGGAAGAAAGTGTTCTAGGTCAATATGAATTGTTTAACATCAATTAGGAAAATTCTGCTGTATATGACATGTCCTGGCTCCTTTCAAAGACTCAGTATTTTCTGAATTTCCAAGAACTGAGTTTTCAAAGGTCAGTACAAAAGTCTCCCTGTGCAGCTGACTTTTGAGGAATGCCCTTTAAACCCCAAAGCTCTGTATCCAAACAAGTAATGAGTTTTCATTTTTATAATTCATTCCTTAAACACATATTTTAGGGCAGCCAGACCTATGTGGAATATTTAGATAAGGAGTTGGCAAACATTTTTTGTACAGGGCTAGATTCTGAATGCACACACAAAGTATTCTGAATCAGAGATAGATTTCCTGTTACCTCACAGTCAATAATAAGTCTGTCTGTCCCCTTTTTTCTCCAGTCCTTATCCCTGGAACAGTGAGATTAGAGCCAGGTCAATTCCTAGAAGTGCAGCTGGACACTCCACAGATAAAGGACAAGGAACATCGATTTTTCTCTGCTTAAATATTTTAAGTTTGGTGGCCCTATAGTATCCTCCAGAGGTGCCCAACTCTGAACTCTCATTGTAGCATGAAAGCAAGCATGGGTAATACAAAATGAATGGATGTGTTTGTCTGAATACAACTTTTTACAAAAACAAGTGGTAGGCCAATTGATCTAGATAGACCCTTGCATGAAGAAGTCAGACCAGCATTAAGGTTTTCTATTTTCCCATGGGAGGGCTCCTCCTCACACAGATAGAGCCTCTTTCCTTTCATTCTCTCCCTCTCCTCTTTCTCTTTTCCTCCCTCCCTTCATTTCTTTCTTCCTTAATTCTTTTTTTATTCATTAAGCAAATATATCCTAAACCAACTCTCTACCAGCAATTAGGTTACAAAGAGTAATAAGATGGGATTCCTTCTAAATTTCCTCTAGATAAACTTCTACCAGGCTGACCACCGGTAGGTGATATGGCTTAGCGTTAAAGGACCAAGTTCATAGGTGGTTAAAGCAGAGCCAGCACTAGATTTCTCTGACCTGACTCAGGCCACTGTAGCTTTCTTCACTACTGCAGCCTGGCCAAAGTTTGGATGATCAGGATGAACAGTAAACCAACATCAGTCCATGTTTATTAAACCTATGCATGGCAACATTTCTACAATCTCCCAAGGAAGATCTTTATTTTAATAACCCTAGCATAAAATGAATAATAAATGTCTTTTCTATATGGTGTTGTATTTTTATTAGAAACCACTAGAAATATGTAAAATAATATAAATTGCAAAGTAATTAGCACTTCCATTTTTATTAGACTCAATTAAAAATTTCACCGTGTAATAAGTATATACTAATTAGCCATAACATCCACGTAAAAAAAGTACTTTTTCTTTATTCTATTTTACAACTTTGCTTTCCTGAATTATATTTATCTTAGGAAATTGTATACTTTCCTTAGATCTAATTACAACAAATAAAACAAACTATATTTAGATGTGATGTTGAGATTGATCTTAATGGAAATGTCTTAATTTCTTTTTTTTTTTTTTTTTTTTTGAGACAGAGTCTCATTTTGTTGCCCTCGGTAGAGTGCTATGGCATCCCAGCTCACAGCAAGCTCAAACTCTTGGGCTCAAGTGATTGACTTGCCTCAGCCTCCCAAGTAGCTGGGACTACAGGTGCCTGCCACAATGCCCGGCTATTTTTTGGCTGCAGTTGTCATTGTTGGTTAGCTGGCCCGGAACGGGTTCAAACCTGCCACCTTCGGTGTATGTGTCTGGCGCCTGTGCTCTGGGTGCCGAGCTGAAATGTCTTAATTTCTTACTTTGCAGTTGCAGTACCCACATTCAGGTCACGGAGAGGACCCCTGTGATTTACCTCATGCAGCAGATGAAAAGCACTGTGGCAGCTTCAATGTGTGAAGTCAGAGATAGGGCACATCTAATCCAATTTGTCTCATTGACTTGTACATAATTTTTAAAAGAAATATAGACTAAGATCTAGGTCAGGGCACCATTTTCTCCCTTTTCAAGGTAGCCTCGAGGAATGTTGCATCACTGTCCTGGCATTCCTGGGCTCCCTGTTACACAAGACACACAATATTTGTTCAACTTACTCTTACTACAAAATTAATTAGGGTATCATATAGGACAAAATGCTCCAGACTTTGCAGTAACATCTTCCATAATGCTCACGTGATCCTTATTAAATCCATGTGAGTGTGAGAAAATAAAATTTGCCTGGGTTTCCTGGTGCTCTTGTCAAAAGCCCTAGCTTCCTGAGACTTCTTTTCCTTTATAAGCAAAGAAAAATCAGTGTTCCTTGTCCTTCATCTGTGGAGTGTCCAGCTGCACATCTAGGAATTGACCTGGCTCTAATCTCACGGTTCCGGGTAAGGACTGGAAAAAAGGGGGACAGGCACACTTATTACTTACTGTGAGGTAACAGGAAATCTATCTCTGATTCAGAATATCTTGTGTGTGCATTCAGAATAAAATTAACACAGAGGACTATGAAAAACCTAATTGTGATATAAATCTTTTTTTCTAGACGAGAAGGTGAAAGTTTACTGGCACATAAGGGAGTCTAAGTTACCAGATCAAGTATGGGGACTGAAATCTCATCTGTCACTGAGAGATCCAAGTCTTAAAGTCTTTAAAATGTGCCTTCCTTGCCTGTGGTTGTCTCAGTGGTGAGAAAGTTCCTGGATCAGCTTCCCCTCACCTCCCATTGCTTGTTCTTTCTTGAGGCAGGGCTTAAACCTTCCACCCCAAGCTTCCCCACCTTCTCTTCAGCACAATGAAGTCTGGGCTGCTCTGCAGTGTCCAGGGCGGCCGCCAAGGCGTCTTTCCTACCTGACTGAGTTTTCATCTCGCGGTGAACACAGCCCCGCCCTGTGTGTGGCTCCCTCCTCTCTGCCTTGCCACACTTACCTCCTTCACACCATGATAGCTGTTCGATCATTCAGCCTTTATGCAACGCTTGCCTTGACTGGGTCTGTTTGTGTTTGTGTCACACTGTATTTTTTAAGAACCTTCTTCGGCCTCTGCATCTTCCCTCTTTATGGTCCTCGATATCTTATCCACAATTCTGAAATCCAAAAATGTTCTCAAAACTGAAAGGTTGGTTGATTTTTTAAAATCTATTTGACAGTAAAACTCTTCTGATCTGAACACATTCAGGGGCAAAAGCAAACCTGAAGTGATGAGAGGCTATTTAGAAACTACCTTAATGCGCTCGCTTTTGCAGTAAGCCTTTTTGATTCCCAGGAGAGAGAAGGTTTCTGTAATGTGTATTATTGGCCCCACATTACCATTCTAAAATCTAAAAAATATGTTTGACTTGAGAAACACACGTGGCCTTAGGGGTTCAGAGAATGCACTGGCTTCGCCATTATTCTGAGCTGACACCCTTGCAAGACTCAAAACTGTTTTCTAGCTGTATCATGCCTACTCAGCTGAGCATGAAATGTAAGTACTCCTAACTCTTCTTACCCCTTAAAATTGATACATTTTAAAATTAATAAATTCAATTATCTGCTCCTCCAAAGAGAGTGCTGCAGCTAAGACAAAGACACAAATACTTGTCGGAGGGATTTTTCCATTCAGAGGCAAGGAAACAGCACTTTCCACTGGAGGGAGCAGACCTTGAAGTTAAGTTCTAGGCGGTGATGCTGATCTTGGGGTGCAGACCTCAAGAGTGTGGTGGGGATTAGTGTTCACTTGTGGGCCTCTGAGGGAGCTGGATTCAGGGCAGGATAAAAAAGTGTTCTAGAAGGGAGAATTTTTGGCAGATCACTCAGAATGGGAGGGGAGATTAGAACTTCAGTTTTCCCTGTTTATTTGTCTAGCAGTAAGAGTCCTAGGAGGCAGAGACTCTGGGGACATGAGCTGAAAAGAAAGACTAAGATTGCTTCAACAGAGCAAGAACCTTGGAAACAGAAATTTCCTGAAACAAAAATTGGAGGGATGTTCCCTTAGTAAACTGCAGGGAGAGTAGAGGGTTGAGAGTTAGAAATTGATTTCTCTCTGGTGGAAATCTGGAAAAGGAGTATCTAGGGCTGAGGTCTGTGCCCTGTAATATCAGGATGAGATCTGTCCAAACCTCAGTACTCCATTCTAGGAGAAATCTAATACCTTCTCTGAAATTCCGCTGAAAATTGTAGATTGTAGGAAATGGTTAGGCTAGTGGTAAACTGGGGCGAAAGGCTATCTCTAAAGGTAGTGATTAAAAAAATAAACATTTACAAAAACGTATTTGTATGTATTCATGGGATATAAGTGCAATTCTTCTGCATTGATGATTTATTGCACTGAGATGAAAGTCCAGGTCTTCGGTGCATCTGTAACTGGAGAAACACTCGTCGAACCCACTAAGCAGCTTCCCGTCATCCTTCCCCTCTCACTTCCACCCCTCTGAGTCTCCACTGCCCACAGCTCCGCTGTGCTGCTTCCCTGTGTGCACATTCGTCAGCTCCCACTTGCAAGTCAGAGTATGTGCTATTTGTCTTTCTGTGGCCAAGTTGTTTCACTTAATGGCCTCCACTGCCTTCCACGTTGCTGCAAAAGACACGATCTCATCCTTTTTAACAGCAGAGTGGTGTTCCATTGTTTATATAATGTCCTTGGGAAGCCGGGTGGGTGAACAGGCCACCACTCTGTGAGCCTTCCGGAAAGGATTGCTAGCGACAGTTGATAATCCTTTTTGGTTTTTTCCCTTTCATGTCCCTATGGCTGGTAGATGTTGATGTTGTTCCCGCTTGCTAACCTTTCCTTCGTTGACACAGCTGTCTTATTTTTCCTAGATATGTGTCCCTCCCTCTTCTCAACCTCCTGCCTCACCCATTGGTTCTCTTTACCCCCACAGCTTGTCGCTACCCCGCCCTGCACTCCTCCCCTTGCTCCACGTGTCCCTCTCTATCCGCTGGACAAGCAGATTACAATTCTGATTATAATTTTTAGCATGAAACTCAATAGCAAGGTTTGTTTTCTTCGAAAGATCTTGTCTGTCTTTGATCCCCCCACCTCCATAAACCTTTAACTGGTGTATGGCTCATGAGTATACGTATTTTTCATTTATCATTTATTCATGATTAATGTATAGAAATAACCATTTTCTATTGTTTAATATTTAAGTTATACTAATGTTTTTAAAAGAGAAGCCACTGTCCTGCTGTAAGAGTTAATTATAATTTGTAGTGAATGATCATTTTCTTTTTAAACATAATGAAGAACATCACTGAAATGTGCCTTTTGGGGAAAGTATATACGTGGCTTCTTTCTGACCATGAATTTCCCTCAAGCAACATTCTAGCATAGTTAAATTTGCTTTTCCATGCCTATCCAGCAATCTAAAGAATTTTATTCAGAGAATAAGCACATATTGGCTGGCCACTGTGGGAAATAGCTAGGAAAGTGGGGAATTGGGATTTGGGAGAAGAAAGTGGAGATTAAGCACATGGCTAAGCAGGAGTAAAGGTTTATTGCAGTGGATTTTCAGAGAGGAAAAGAAGGCCTGGGAAGAGAAATGTGGGTCTCAGGACCGCCTTCCTTCATGTTGAAAGGGGCAGAAGCCAGGAGTCCTGCAACATAGGTAAGCAGAATGAAGTCTGAGAATTTTGCTGCTTTCTAGGATCTGCTAGTGAACACAAGAAATACTGCATTCATTGCTAGAGCAGGTATACTCAGTAAGTAACACTAGCATGTTGTCTGAAGTGTCCACTTTATTCTGTGGCCATGCAGCAGAACTGGACTTGGAAGACCAAGTGAATAACTTCAATTCATAAAATTAGAAAGGTATTGACCTCCAGGAGAGAAGAAGAGAACAGGAGGAGAGGCTGAGTACCAGAAAATGTCTCTCACAACGTGATGCTTTCCTATAACAAAGCATAAGTGATTCCAATCATTTCTTTGACAATGAATAAAAAGGAAGGTACTGAGGAAAAGATAGTCTGACAATTTCATCTCAGCACCAATCTTCACTAGTTATGTAAAATGTAAAAATAACACTTTAATTTGGTATGCGTGGGGGTCTTTGTTGCCTTTGTTTTAGCTAATGTTTGAAATATTTTAAGATTCTTTTTCATGCCTTTAGTTATTTTAACATTATTTATCCTGTAAAGATTTTAGTTCTTTAACTTAAAATTTGCTTGCTTTGGGAGATTTCAGAAACATAGTCTTTAGAATTGTGGGGAGAAATATGGAACATTTAATTTAAGGAATTTAGGAGGCCTTTATCAATATACCATTTCTTAAAAGGAGTTACCTAAGTTTTGTTTAACTGTCTCAAGTTACGGAAAATTTGCTGTCATATAGCCGGTCTATTAATTTTCAGGTAGGATTATTTATTTGAAAATTTCTCTTATGCCAGTGTAAAATTTTCCTCTCAGCAATTTCTTCTGCTTTCAAAGTAAAATCTATTTCCTTTTCTAAGAGGTTGTGACAAGTTTTATATGTTTAGTTCAAGTTCTTTCCCTTAGTAGCAAGTTCCTTGTATATTCCTATCTGACATGTTTTTTAATTACCTCATATGATACTTTTATTACCGTAATCCGTTATATCTGACTTAGGCCAGTGGCTTCATCTAATCTTATTTGCTCTGTGATCCTTTCTTCTTTCTCTCCCCTGGTTCCTGTCCTCCCCATCTACTCTCCCAGCAGATCTCTCCACTCTCATCTTTCTGATTATGCCTCTCTGCAGCAGAGAAATGCCTGGGCCTGCGCCTGGGCCTGACAGGTGGCTGTTCTGAGGCACGTCAGGATGTTCTGTGGGACAAGTAGGAGTCAGGCCGAGGGCTGGCTGCATTTCTGGTGAGGGAGGGAAATTAATACTCCTGCGGCCCAGAGCCACCAGCCCCAGCAAATCCCTCGACAGATCTAAAGAGGGCAGGAAGGTACTGGATTCCCTCGGGACCAGCCACATTAGAGCTTGCAGCTCAGAAGCCCTTGGGAATCCTGCGTGGAGTCAGAGGAGCCAGCGGAGGCCAGAGGGATGCCTGACAGTGTCTGTACATTTCATATATGAAATGCTTGAGAACTGATTCTCTGATTCTTACAGAAACAAATTCTGACACTTAAAAATATTAAAATGCCAGTGGCAATACTGGTATAGCAGTCTTACAGGAAATAGCACTGAAATGCAGTAATGCTATTTGCTCTTGTATTGCAGGGTGGCGCCTATTGGTCAGGTAGCTAAGGTGTCAGCCGCGTACACCAGAGCTGGCCGGTTCAAATGTGGCGTGGGCCTGCCAAATAATGACAACTACGACCAAAAAATAGCTGGGTATTGTAGTGGGTGCCTGTAGTCCCAGCTACTTGAGAGGCTGAGGCAAGAGACTCACTTAAGCCCAGGAGTTGCAGGTTGATGTGAGCTGAGATGCCCTGACACTCTACCCAGGGCAACAGCTTGAGGCTCTGTCTCAAAAAAAAAAAAAAAAATGCCCTGGTATTGCAGCCACTTTACCTTCACCAAGACTTCTGGTGTAGGCTTACCTCTTACTCATCTTTGAGGACAGGCTTTCAGCCTCATTTCCTGATTATTTTCTTGTTTCAATGCATTTATTTAACAAAAACAACTATTAGATATTCACTTAACAAACACTTAATGAAAGCCACCTGTCAGGACTGGACAAGGAGCTGGGAACTCAGCAGTGATCGAGACAGGGGGTCAAGGTAGGCTGCAGAGCCAGCTGCCTTCACGCAGCACAGCCTGGACATTTGCCAGCTCTTCCAGCTATTATTTACTTTTTCTGTTGCAGTTTCCTCACCTATCAAATAAGAATAATTATTAATTAATTGATAGTCTAATTATAAAAGTATCACAGTTACTTCCTGTAATACACATATGCCACTTAGAATGACACTTCACAGCCACTAACTATTAAATAACCAGCATATGTTATTATATTAGATATAATATATTAATTCATATTATTAAAGAATAAATTTTTCTTTATGTTAGTGAGCAGAATAAGAAGTCTATTCCAGCTGACAGTGCTAAACTGATCAGAAGCTTGGTGAAAGTCATTTGATCAACTAAGGCTGTACCAGCAACATTGCTTTTTAGCTCTTATTGTTAATTTTTTCCATCTTATCCATAAAAATATGTCAAGATAGGCCATTGCCCTTCAGAAGCCATTGCTTAGTGCTCTATGATTACCAATACTGCATGTGAAACACAGAGCAGTGTGATCCTTTCAAAATGGCATATACTTTGCTGTCAAAGAACCTGGCTGCTAATTGTCTGTGAAAATTTGGGTAGTGAGAGGAGAGGGGAGGTAGGAAGGGAGAGAAGGGAGGGAGGGGATTGGTGTGCTCCTCCCTAACAGGCACAATGTATGGGTATATGACACACCTCCTGGACAAGAGGCACAACTACAACTTGGACTCTATCTAACAAACACAAAAATATAACATAATCATCTGCAACTTCATATTAATCTTAAAAAAAGATTTTAAGTAATGTGTTAGTCAGCTTAGGCTGCTATAACAAAACAACATAGACCGGGACGCTTAATCAGTAGACAGCTCTGGAGGCTGAGAAGCTCAAGGTCAAGCTGCTGGCTGGGGCCCTGCTTTCTGGCTTGTAGATGGCAGCAGCCTTCTCTCTGTGTGTTCTCTGTCTTCCTTTTACAAGGACACTAAGCCCATCATGAGTCTCACTCTCATGACTTCATCTAAAGATACTGATATCCCAAAGGCCCCATCACAAAATATCATCACATTAGGGGTCAGGGGACTATAAGAGGCAAGTTACAAAACTTACCTCCAACTCAGATTCTTCATCTCCTTAGTGAAGATCAGTAACACCAACACCAACACTACCCACTGTTGTGGGTATTCACTACTCAGCATTGCAGAAGTTCTGTCCAGGAGTCAATAATAATGAATTTCTAAAAATACAAACTAAAAGGAGAAATAGGTATCCTATGTTATATTAATTTGTGGTTGATAGATGACTAAAATTTTGCCCCCCATACTATCTTTCCAAATGATTTTTGCAAGTGTATCAAAATACTATTCTAATATCCTAAGTTCATCCTAAGTACCATGAACATAATTTTTGAGAGCACAATTCTAGTTAGAATATGGCAGCTGGGAAGCATTTCCATCTTTGTTATAATTCAAATCTTATCCAGACAAAATTTTAATTGATTTTAAACATTATCTTTCATTAGTGTTTTATTTTTCTAGTTCCAAGAATTGTATCCTTTGTGTTATGAAGTTTAGAAATTTCTTAAAACATATATGCAGGCCTCCTCTGACTGTTGGGAGCCAAGAAAATACGTATTCTCTGAAATACTTGGCCTGGTTCAGTGGCTTCAGTGTGGGATCTTAAAGTTCCCAACAATAGTCACTGTAGTTCCTTGAGAGCTGCACACCAGTGGGGGCTGGCAGCTTGGGAAGAGTGTTTGTGAGTGGTAAGCAGCCTGTAGGCATGTAGGTAATGAAAAGGGACACCAAGAAAGGGCTTTAAGGAGGATGGGAGAAAAGTCTGGCCTGCTGAACAAGGAAGTCTGGAGGGCCCATAGAAGCATTCACCACTCAATAGTTCTCACCAACAAAAGCAAAAATGAATGTGGGTATGAGGTAGGCTAGGTAACCAACAACCAACAGAAAGAAACAATAATCAATGGCCAATAGAAAAGGGCAATAATTCCTGGAGGTATGGAGAGGCTAATAATGAAAGAGTTGCATCCAATTTCAAATGGAGAAAAGGATATTTTTGCCTTTGCACTGGTTTTGTGCCTCCATCTCTCTCACCTCTTCTTTTTTTCTCTCCTGAGAGGGATCCACTTCCAACTCTCTTTGGAAATGCTCAAGCTTTCCATTTGTTCTTAAATAAAATTTCTCTTTGTTATGTTGAAACTTGTGCAGGTTACTTTTGCTTTCTATTCATGCTGCCTGTGCTGCTCCAGTTTTATTTTCAGTTTCCACCCACTTTTCCTTTTGATTCCCACCGTGCCTTGGTTGAACTTTCTAGCTCAACTGAGTAATCAAATCAGGCCAACTGGGTTTGGGGAACCAGAACCCCTGATCCCCAACAGGTAAGATGTCAGTTTGAGGTTGACTTATGTGAGATACTCCCACTTTTACTGCAAACTTCAAAAGGACAAGAATGGGCTAGATATGAAACTCTGAGAGGTGAACAGGTGAACAGCATGCCTCTTGTAAACACTTGTTTTGTGTTTGTTGAAATACTGGACTGTGGAAAACAAATTTGCTTTAATATCCTGACCTTTTTATAGCCATCAAAAAAACTTCTGGTTTACTTAGAAGCAGAACCATATATGAGAAAAGGCCAAGCTTAGTCCAGCGGCCTTGGTTTCCTTGCTCTTTCACTTCCAAGTGGTGTCATTTTGAGCAAGTTACTCAATCTCTTTAACATTCTGTTTCCTTATATATTAAAATAACCATTTCAGGAAACTATTTGAATCCTACAAGTAAATGTTGGAAAAACTCTTATAGATATCAACTTAGGCAAAGAGTTCATGAAGAAGAACCTAAAAGTAATCACAGCAACAGCAAAAATAAATAAATGGGACCTGATCATATAAAAAAGCTTCTGTACAGCCAAGGACATGATCAAAAGAACAAATAGACAGCCCACAGAATAGGACAAAATATTTGCATGTCATACATCTGCTGAAGGATTGATAACCAGGATTTTAACTCAAGCAAGTCAGCAAGAAACAACCAAACAATCCCATTAAAACAGTGGTTCTCAACCTTCCTAATGCCGTGACCCTTTAATACATTTCCCGTGGGTTGTGACCCACAGGTTGAGAACCACTGCATTAAAAAGTGGGAAAAAGACATGAATAAAAGCATTTCAAATGAAGATATGTATCATGGTCAACAAACCCATGAAAAAATGTTCAACGTCTGTGATCATTAAGGAAATGCAAATCAAAACTACATTGAGATATCATCTAACTCCAATGGCTCATACTAAAAATCCCCCAAACAACAAATGCTGGTGTGGATGTAGAGAAAAAGGAACTCTTATACACTGTTGGTGGGACTGGAAACCCTTATGAAAAACTGTATGGTGATGCCTCAAAAATCTTAAAGTGTACCTACCATTTGATCCAGCAATCCCACTTCAGAGCATATACCCAAATAAAAAAAGGTCATTTTATAAAAAGGACATCTGTACTTGAATGTTCCTAGCAGCACAATTCATAATTACAAAGATGTAGAAACAACCCATGTGCCCATCAATCCATGAATGGACTAATAAAATGTGCACACTATATGCACACTATGGAGTACTAGTCAAGCCATACTTAAGTTTTTTGTAGATTCTGATAACCAGAAAATATTTACATGCTATAAATGAGTTCTTTGTTTTATATATTATATATATTTTATAATTATATATATTATAATATATGAATATATTTTTGTTATTTATAAAAATATATTATATTTATAAAAATATATCATAATATTATAAATATAATTAAGAATTATATATTATAATAAATAAATATATTTATTTAATATAATATATATAATAATAATAAATAATAATATAAATAAATATAAAACACATATATTTTATAATAATAAAATAATAATAATGTTTAATAATAATATTATAATAACATATATATAAAACAAAGAACTCATCTATAGCATTCAAATATTTTCTGGTTACCAGAATCTACAGAAAACTCAAGTGTTTTATATATATATATGTAATCAAATGTATATATGATATGTATATACCAGAATCTACAAAGAACTCAAGTAAGTTACCAAGAAAAAAATAAACAACCCTATTAAAAAGTGGGCAAAGACTTGAGCAGAAGCTTTTCAAAGGAAGACAGACCATGGCCAATCAATATATGAAGAAATGTTTAACATCCTTAATCACCAGAGAAATGCTTATTAAAACAACAATGAGATATCACCTTATCCCAGTTAGAATGGCTTTTATTAAAAAGTCCAAAAACAATAGATGCGTATGTGGATGCAGAGAGAAAAGAACACTTACACACTATTGGTGGGACTGCAAGTTAGTGTACCCTGTACAGAAAACAGTATGGAGATTCCTCGAAGAATTAAAAGTAGACCTATCAGTTGATCCAGCAATCTCACTACTGGGTGTTTACCCAAAAGAAAAGAAGTCATTCTATCAAAAAGACATTTACACCTAAATGTTTAATGAAGAAGCATAATTCACAATTGCAAAGATGTGAAATCAACCCAAGTACCCATCAATTCATGAGCAGATTAACAAAATGTGGTATATATGTACCATAGAATACCATCAGCCATGTGGAAGGATGATTTAATGCTTTTTGTAACAATTTTTGTGGAATTGGAGACCATTATCCTAAGTGAAGTATCTTGAGAATGGAAAACAAATACTACATGTACTCACTATTAACTTTGAGCTAACTGATGAGCACACATGTGCACAGAGGGAAGAAAAACTCAGTGGAAATCAAGCAAAGGAGAGGGGGAATAGAGGGCTGCAAAGCTCTCCCTAACGGGTATAGTGACACTAGCTGCTTGATAACCCCTTGATAACTTACAACCCCAACTCAAGCATTACCAAAGCTATCCATGTAATCAACCCAAAACATCTATACTCGTATATTTTGAAATTTTTAAAAAAGTATTAAGACAAAGGGACTGAATTACTTTGAAGTAGGCAGTAAATTGTGGTTGAATAGGCAACCAATAGTCTACTGAAACTTTGATTTACATTTCAATATAACTTAAAATAAAGTAGCAAGTGGGCAAAGAGACAGGTCTTTAAGAAAACAACTGAAAGTTTTACAGAAGAAAGCCTTAGAAAATGGAAATGACTAAAGTCAGCCTTGGCTGTGCAAGAAACATGATGGATTTCCATACTGGTAACAGCTACATTGGTCAGCAGTTGGAGGTACACATTCCTTTTGGAAAGCTACTGGCTTCTCTCTCCATTAGTGGACACTTAATATCTTCTGACGGGGAAAAATTTAATTGAATGAACTGCATGTTCAATGACCTAAAGATGTTCTATGTGCCTTTCTTTTAGATGTTTTGGCTCCTTAAGAAGACTACCTGTGGCTCAGTGAGTAGGGCACTGGCCCAATATACCCAGGGTGGCAGGTTCGAATCAGCCCTGGCCAAACTGCAACAAAAAGAAAATTGCCAGGCATTGTGGTGGGTGCCTGTAGTCCCAGCTACTCAGAAGGCTGAGGCAAGAGAATCACCTAAGCCCAAGAGCTGGAGGTTGCTTTTAGCTGTGATGCCACAGCACCTACCAAGTGCGACAAAGTGAGACTCTGTCTCTTAAAAAAAAAAAAAAAAGAAGAAGAAGACTGTCCTCTCTCTATCCCATTTTCAAATGCCCATATGAAGTGAGACACAAGGATAATCAGACTGATGAATGAGATGAGACAGAAGGTCCAGGGATGCTAACTTCAAGGAAAGCCTTAGCTAAGTGGGGGAAAAGATGCGGTGCTCAAAATCGGACATATTTGAGCCTTATTGCAACCATTCCAGTTTTTAATACTGCCGAGGAGATGACACAGTGTTTCTCCTTTAAAATTAAAGAAGGACATTTATTATTTATGGGGGAAAATCATTGGCCAACAAAATGCATAGAATTTGTTAACATTTGGTGACAGTTGAGGGGGCTGGATTGAATTTAAATGTCAGCTTCAAATACATAAGTGCTATTTTGCAGAGGATAATGGCTGTTCCCCTATCCCCACCCATACTTATGTCCTGAGTATAATTTGAGATTACAAAATGGTAGGAAGGTTTGGAAAAAGTTACAAAGGAGAATTTCTTGGGCATTTATGCTATTACAAATGAGAATGAATTGCTAGCAAACACTGTGTCCTATATCTTTGCCAGTTTCTATCAGAGGACAACTTCTTATTTAGTATGGTTTAAGCATGATTCAAGAAGCCTGAGTCGGATTATATTTTGAGCTTCCCATTAGTCCTTTAAAATAGTTCTTAGCCATTTTAAGGCTTCTGGGGGAAGTGTTAGTATTCAAATGTCCCTCCGTGAACAACACTGGTGTATGAGTGGTGGCTGCCAGCCAAACAATAACCAGGAACAGGTGGGTTTCTTGCAGTCAGACACACTTACAAAGGCATATATTTTCCACAGGCTTTTTACTTACCTTTATCATCCACGAGTCTGTTATGTCAGCAAAAGTATTAATAATATTAATGTTTATGTATATATGTGCATATATATCAATTTTTTTTTAAAGAAAGAAAAATAGGTGTTGAAGGTAGAGGGCTGTTAGGGAAAAAAGCAAGGAGATTTTATGTTTGATGAATCATGAAGGATACCCAACACGCTGCTGACTCCCCTGGAAATTTGTTTTAGTTCTTAGGTCATCCATATTAATTTTATTTATGATGATATTCCTTTTTTTGTACATATTAATTTCATTTATAATGATATTCTTTAAAAAGGAAAATGAAAACTGACAGATAAGAATGGAATATAATTCAGAGAATCTAGTTCATGTCAGAATTCAGATTCAAAACATTTTTAAAGGGATGGAGGTAATAAACTTTCCGAGGGATATACTTCTAACCCTTCATCTAATATTCCATTAAAAGAACCCAGAAAATAATGTCTTTACAGGAAGCGATCACACTGCCCTTACATGGGTTCAGACACATTTCTTTTCCTTTTTAGTTCCATGGACTAAAGGTGGCTATCTGAATAAAACTAATTAGCTACCAGGGGAAAACTGTAGCCTTTCATTACAATCAAAGTTGATGGGGGCTCTTCAACTTTGATTTAGGTTTAGTATAATGCAGGTCTTGTCAATGCTTAAAAAAGGAATTGAATAATTCCCATAATTAATATAGAAACTAGACTTGATTTCCTGCTTTGAAATTACATATTAAATTTAAGACTGGCATGGTAATGAAAACTTAGACACATAAATAAAAGAAGTAAACAGATTATTATGTATGGTCAGGAGAAGTCTGTCTAGATATTATGATCTGGAAAGTTATGATCTGAAAGGAACATATATAAATGAAATTGTCATAGTTTCTAATAACTTTTTGGATCTGAAAATCAAATGACCCGATACTTTTAGTGGCTCTAGCCTCAGAATTTCGTTATGAAAATGAAGCTCTAATTACAAATCCTACTATGCCCTTTGGTAGTTAATCCAGAAGTGACACTACCATTTCTTCTTTATGCATATTATGATGCTTTATTACACAATATATTTTGAAAAATTAATTTCACTAGTAGAAAAAGACCATGTTTCAAAATAGTAGGCCACCTTTAGGTCTTTTGAGATGGATCATTTGTATCCTAGATTTTCATCAAGTTTGCCTCTTATGTAGAGAAATTAAAATCTCTCAAACCAATTCCTGTCTAGCTGACTATACAAAGCCTATATGACCCACATAACTAAACATTCAAAAAGTTGTTTAAGAATTAACTATTTTTATTCTAACACCCTCTCTGCTTCTTACTTTAGTTTTGGAGATGAATTAGCTGGTTACATATGGGAACTGGTCAAATTTATCTGTTCTAGATGCCATATAAGTGAAATCTTGCTGTTATATTTTTAAAAAATTTACCCTTGTCTCCTTTGAATATGAGAACGATGAGGAAGGAAGAGAAAAGGGGAGAGAGAGAAATGAGGTTCACTTTGTATACTTGCACCCTTATTATTCACCCGAACCTTCTCTAGTCTTGCTGGCATCATTGATAATTTTCCCTGCAGCTGCTGCCTCAGTTGAGCCCATCCTGACTAAGGTAGGACAGACAGACAGAAGGGGGAGTTATCAGTTTCTAGTATTGCTGTGGAACCAGTGTCCAAGTGACTGTGGTGAGCACTGGAGGGAACTTGCATGGCTCATGACCTGTCTTTTGGTAGATACTGCATAATTGAGTTTTAACCTCGGTTTCCCTGCCTAACCCTCTTCAACTTTGCAAGGCCTGCCATACTGCAGAAGCGTTGTGAACCCTCTGTCCCACACATTATGGGGAAAGGTCTATTCTGATGAAGGACATCCAGCTGCCCCAGCCCAACACCATAGACACTATCCAGAGGCCCCTTTCAGTGTTGCCACCCACTGAACTCCCTCTGCTGTATTGTCTAAGCCCTCTCTCACCCACCTCCCTTTATTCCCTTCTTTTAATTCTTCAAAAAAGTCTATTATTATCAACATTGTTCCAGTTGTTGTGCTGCATGCGGAGAGATTGTGATAAAAGCTGCCGTTTATGTGTTGACAGAGTTGGAGACGGGTGAGGAAGACAGACGTTACACCAGCATGACTGCCCGTCAGCTGGTAAGTCATTAGAGAAGCAGCATCCTGTGCTGTGGGAGCTGAATTGTGCTGTATGTTAAAGCCGTAGCTGAGTGATAATATGGAAACTTTTGAAAGAAGGTTTGTAATTCTCACAGTTCCCTCGGAAATGAGGGGCACGGCATGAGGCACACAGGGCCACACCGAGGAGTCGGGACAGAGAGAGGAAAGGGGACTTGGCCTGGAAGACTGTGGTGCTGGACGGTAACTTGGTGGTGACAGGCAAGTCAAGGTCGGCGGGTGGGGAAATCGCAACAGGACTTTTGCAAACCTGTGACAACTTACTTGTGGTGAAAGTTGTCAACAACTTTGGTCGTTAGCCTGGCCCTGGGATTTGGAAGATTTTGGGGGAGGCGAGGAATAACAGATGTCAAGTGGCCAATACAGAATCCCAAAGCATGGTTAATATAGAGGCCAGACGACAGAGACCTGATTTGGATCGCGCAGTTGGGGTGGCAGTGGGGATGGCGAGAAGGCTGCTGAAAGTGATGTGAACTTGGTAAAATATCTTCTCTGGCTCCCAGTTGCCTCTGCATATAATCTAAGTCCCTCAGGTGACCCCTGAGGCCCCCCCAAGTCTCTCCTTCTCTGGCACATCCCTGCCTGGCCAGCCCTCTCTCCTCTCTCTGAGGCACTGAGATGTTCCAAGCTTGGGGCTTTTTCACATGTTGCTCCCTCAGCAGGGAAAACTCTTGTGCCTGCTCCTCCCACATAAACGCCCAGCCTTTCTTAAGGTTTCAGCGTGAGTGCTATTTTCACAAAGAGGTCTGTGTTCTCTCCAAGTTATATTTCCTTTCTCTACCTTTGTAATCTCTGGCTTTGATCCCCTGAGGATGTAGTCCAGATAAATTATATATTTGTTTGTCTAGAGCTGTGCTGTGCAATACAGTAGCCACTAGACCTCGGATGCTATTGAGCACTACAATGTGGCTGGTTCGATTTGAGATGTGCCATTAGTTTCCAGTCCCCAGCCTCTCTCTTCTAAAAGAGAGAACAGAAAAGCAAGCACTTCTTCTTGTGGCTGTTTGATTTATCTATGCTGCTCCTGCTAGACCCTAAGCATCCTGTGTGTCTGTTTTCCTCACCACCAAATCCCCTCAGCACATTGCAGGTACTTGTTAAAAGAAGCAACCAGTTCATACTGGGAATGGGGAGAGAGAATGGGAGGAGAAGGGGTATTGGTGTGCAAGGTAAGGGCATATGACACACCAGGGGGAGGGACACTACTACAACTTGGACTTTACCAAACAAATGCAAACATTGTAACCTAATCATTTGTACCCTCATATTTATCTGAAATTAAAAAAAAGAAGCAAGCAGTTGAATAAATGAGTCTGGACCTTGGGAAGCACGTTGCAGCTATAAGTTCAGACTCACACTTGGGTAGCATCTCCCTAAGCCAAACCTGAGTACAGTCTGGGCTCCCTTGTGTCCTGAGGGTGTGGTTACTTGCTGTTCCAGCATATACCTCCAGCTGGAGAGAACTAGCAGCACTTGCCTCCCTTCTCCGGAGCCCCGTCCAACTCCAGATACCTCCTCTTTCTTTCCAGCTTGGTTTTCTAATGAGCCAAGCCTAGTTTTGCACATATTATATGTTTGGACCAAGAAAAACAGGTGATTTGGCAGACTCAGTGAAGGATGAAATAGAATATTTTGGCATCTTAAGGATCTCAGTTTTGAATTGTTTTTTACTCTTTATTTTCATATAATTTCACAGGCTGATATGTCAGTGGATTTAAGAATTATTACAGAATCCAGCCACCCAGAAACTTTATTTTAGAAGAATCAGCATTAGAAATGCTAGAATATAGAAATACAAAGAAAGCAGACCCTATACTTTGCCATGAATAATTTAGGCAATTCTTTTATTAACTATGTAGGGAAATATCACTCATTAAGCTTACTTTCAGCTAGAATGTGTTATATTCATTTCTTCTGTGATGTTTAATTTTCTTAATGTTTCCTCGAAATACTCAACAGCTGGCTTTGAAAGCTGACTTTAACACTCAACAACCAGACAGAAGAGACTACTGCTGTTTGCTATGCATGGGATATCTACACTCAATGATAAATCTTGGTTTAAACTTTAATGTGACACTTCATAAATAAATAGGGCAAACTGCATAATTATCCCAAACACGTGTACTTCCCTGAACAATGGTTTAACACAGGCAACCTGGCTGCAATCTGTACAAGAATATCTTTAAAACTTTAATGTGGTACCCCATGGATGGAAAAGTAACCACACTATGAAGCTGTTAAGATTGAAGTTTTCCCTTGTTGGTTGGAAACTAATTTTAATTAGGCCAACAAGATAATCTTAGATATATTATATTAAACAAGGAAAAATTGAAGATCTTATTTTATTTTTTAGCTTACCTAAAGGTAGTGCCCCTCAGTTAAGGTAGACTTATGGATCACTCAACCCAATTCAACACGGCTACCAAAACAGGAAAAAAGAAGCCATTAATGGTTTGTTCATTATTATCATAAACAATAATATGGCAAAATGGTAAGTTTTTTTATACTATCAACATGATCTTTGTTCTATGGAACATGTCTTGTTTTTGCTATCCAGACCTCTTCCTCTTCTGACAACAGAAAGTACTTTCCTAGCTACTGCAGTGGGCAGTGACATGGTGGTGGGAGGGCTCTATTTTAATTTTTCAGTCCTTGATCTTGTGAATGATCTAAGTCATGGGCAGGTGATGTAGGGAAGGGGCAATCTAATTCCCAGGGGAGGACTTTTCACATTTGAGCCGTGTAAAGAGAGCCTTTCCTTTGCTAGTCTTTATCCCTAGGAGTGTGAGCCCAAATAAACACAGAGCTATGTCTCTTGCCACGTTCAGAAGATAATATGAGGGAAGGAAGCTGACAGGAAAATTCAAGAGGTTGAGTATTCAGAAAAATCAGTTTGAATGTTTGGTTTCAGCCCCAGAGGTCAGGTCTTTATCTCCCTTTTCAGTAGATGGGTTATATAAGCCAATAAATTTCCCATCGTCCACTTCGGTTGGTTCACTTGAAGATTCAGTCATTTGAAACAGAGACAATCATGACTGATACATCCCATTAATAAGACAAGAGCTCAATAAAATAATGAAGTGGCTGCTACCTTCAGGTACACTTAAACTCCAAAACATATAACATGTCTATTACTGTCATTCCGCTTCTTTCAAATAAGTTTACTTTTCTGAAAAAAAAAAAGACTTTAATGAAGTGATCAAGTAATGACTGCTATTCCCAATTATGAGCATTTTAACTTAAAAGCCAGCATTTTATTCAACCTAGTCTCTAAAAAGGACCTCCCTAGTAGACAATCGGGCTGTCAAAGATAAATATTACACTGTTGATGTAAAGTGGAATTTACATGTGAATATTCTGCTGTGAGTTGCTAGAAGCATTTGTCATGATGTTTTTCAAATCCTATCGCCCTAAAGCAGCCGTGTCATCTGTCTTTGCTTGTAGCCATTCCCATGCAGCAACATTAAGAACAAACTTAATTGACAGTCAGTAGGAACCCACAGGCCGCACACATGATCAATTATCTAAACACACTGGCAGCTACCAAAGGGAAAGGAGTCTGTGAATCTCTTATAACAAGGGTTTTGGGTTAAAAAAGATTTTTGTTCTTTGGTGACATGGAGTGATAATCTGAATTGAGTTATTTTTTATTTTAGAATATATATTAAATGAAAATTCAATAAGCTTTCCCCAGTTTGAATTCTTGAAAACTTTAGCAGTGCAAACAAATACTAAACAGAGTGGTCAACATTAAGAGTGATAGATAGGGGTGGCGCCTGTGGCTCAAGGAGTAGGGTGCCAGCCCCATATGCTGGAGGTGGTGGGTTCAAACCCAACCCCGGATAAAAAACTGCAAAAAAAAAAAAAAAGAAAGAAAAGAAAAGAGACACAGAATCTCAAGCTGTCACTCTTGGGAGGTGCCTGTGGCTCAGTGAGTAGGGTGCTGGCCCCATATACCGAGAGTGGCAGGTTCAAACCTGGCCCTGGCCAAACTGCAACCAAAAAAATAAAATAAAATAAAATAAAATAAAATAAAATAAAATAAAATAAAAAGAGTGATAGATAGTTCCAACCTGTCAGCTCTTTTCTGAGTGTTATTCTTTTCACAGAATATTCTTGAAGATTCATCCTTCAGCCATTCTTACAGGCTCTCACTGCACTGTCACAATTATATCTGGGGAGAGGGAAGGGACTCTAGTGTGGAGATTGACTCTAGAATTATTTTTCTGGATTCAAAACTTGTTAGATATTAAGCCTTTGCTTTAGAAAGTCAATTGTACCAGA
>CAUYRH010018501.1:0-20464 GCA_963574655.1 Perodicticus potto
CGGGTGGATTTCCAGTGCTCACGGTTCGAGACCAGCAAGAGTGAGCCAGAGAAAAGACCCCGTCTCTACCACCAGGAAAAAACCCAGCACCGACCGGCCCGCGCATCGTTACGAGGAAGGACAATGGAAAAAAAAAAAAAACAAGGAAACTGAAAATAAAAAAAGCCAGCTGAAAATAAAAAAAAAAAAAAAAAAAAAAAGTTGCCAGCTGGAGTGGTGCCTGTGGCTCAAAGGAGTAGGGCGCTGGCCCCATATGCCAGAGGTGGTGGGTTCAAACCCAGCCCTGGCCAAAAACTGCAAAAAAAAAAGTGGCCGGCCGTTGTGGCGGGCACCTGTAGTCCCAGCTACTTGGGAGGCTGAGGCAAGAGAACCACTTAAGCCCAAGAGTTAGAGGTTGCTGTGAGCTGTGACGCCACTGCACTCTACTGAGGACGACCTAGTGAGACTCTGTCTCAAAAAAAAAAAGAGTTAATGTTTGAACAGTGAAAGAAAAAGTTGCCTGAACCCTAGCATGGGTGGATGAGGAAGAGGCAGGGTTCTCCTCACACTCTCCCTCCTTTTGCAAGACTGAGTTTCCCCAACCCCTCAATTGGCCTTGAAGAAAAGTCTTTAAGCAGCATATTATATCATGCCATTTTCAGTTAAAATTTGAAAAACAAAACAAAACTCCTCCTTCCCATTATCTAGTACCCTAGAACCTAGGCCTGCGACTGTTGGGACATAAACTCCAGAAATTAAGAACCATTTAACAGCCTCTTTGCTGCTTAGAAAAGTTTTGTTAACAAAGGTAATGATGTCAACATTTGCTGTCTGGTCAGTTCTTGGAGCTATAAAACTTGTCTCAGTCCTAATTTTGGAGAGAATGCCACTGTTGCCGTCACTGTCAAGAGAATTTCCTATTGATCCTTTATACCCCTTGTTTCTAGCCTCAAAGTCCCACAACTGTGTTGATACCAGTTATTTTGAGTTTCCTTGGCTTGGTGTAAAAGCCCATGAAAAGCTCTCTGAAAGCTTAAATGGATCACATGCACTGGTTTCCCTTTGTCTACGTATGCATTAGACCCTTGAAAAGCACAAGGTCACTAGCAAAGCATAGACTCCCCTTATAGAAATAAGGCTGCCTTTCCTAGAAGATTGCATTTTCTTCAGTTTTCAATGTCTTTGCCCTTTATTTTACATTCTACCAGCATGCCCTTATTAGTGAGGCACCTCAGGTCTGACTGGGGACTTCTCCTAGTGGCCATCAACCAGCTCCTTGATTCCAATCGATTCCCCAGTCTCACCTTTCAGAACCTTGCCTTCAGGATCACACCTGTTAATTAATTACATTTCATTTGTTCATTAGGATTAGAAGGTCCAGTATATTTGCCACTTTTTGACCTAGTTACTTTGACTAGTTCACCCCAAGAGTTTATCTGGGAATGGAACTCTGTCCTAACGTTTTCTAAAATCTAAGTCAAAGAATTCATTCACTTCTCCCAAACTAACCTTTGATCCAATTTGGCTACACAAAAACACTGTTGATGCTTAATGCAGTATTTACCAAGTGCCTGTTATGTGCCAGATGCCATCCATCAGTGAAGAAAATACAAAAGGCTTAGTCGCTACCCCCTTGAAAATTACAAGAACGGACATGAATTTTATTATTGTTCTAGAGGCTTTTTCTCTTTCCTTCTTACTCTATATAATCTGGATTCCTCTACCACCACCCCCCAAAGATCTCTGAGGTCATATGATCTTGTTTTGGAAGAACTCAAGTCCAAAAGACAAGAGAGATGATGCTTCACTAGACAAATTCACTCAACCCCTGCTTCTTCTCGCTTTGGGACTTCAACAGATATGCCTTAAGAGGTGCCTGGGGACAAAGTGGGACAGAGTCACACACTGCAATATAACCTATACATTGCCAGATAGGCTGTGTCTATTTTTTGAGTCATCCAAAACTACACAAGACATTAACATGGACTCGGAACAAAATCTCATGATGGCCTGGGTGGGAGGATAAGCAAACTTGGGAACCTAGTTCTGCCACCCTTCTTGGTCAACAGAGCAAGAGCTACAAGACTAAGACACACAAATGCTATTTCATTTATTTAACTTGACAAATTAGAAGTCACTGAACAGTGAAATCAATAAAAAAAAGAATCCCTGATGTTAATGCTTTCTTTTTTTGAGAGAGAGAGAGGAGTCTCACTCTATCACCAGGGATACAGTGTTGTAGTGTCATCAAAGCTCAATCTCAAGTGATCCTCCTGCCTCAGCTTCCGGAGCAGCTGAGACTACAGGCGCCCACCACAATGCCTGACTAGCTTTTCTATTTTTAGTAGAGACGGGGTCTCACTCTTGCTTAAACTGGTCTAGAACTCCTGAGCTCAAACAACCCACTCACCTGGGCCTCCCAGAGTGCTAGGATTACAGGCGTGAACCACTGCGCACCGCCTAATGCTTTCATTTTTAAAGGCTCTAAACCTAGTCACTTGATGGTGAACTACTTCACACTTACACTTGGAGAGTCAATAAATCACTGGCGTGGCTCCCCTGTAGTTTTTGTGGCTGAGGTCTCACCAGAGCCGCATCTATGCCCTCGAGTGACTTCCCTAAACAGTGAAGGAATTGAGATACTGCACAGTCCCTCTCCACCACACTAGGAAGAATCCTTGTTTGTTCTGGGCTCTGTAAAACTCTGATAAAAAGGCCTGAAGTCAAATGCAAGGTATTGATTAACCAATTCTTCAGCTTGGCTGTTATGCCAGCCACAATCCATTTTCCTTGATTTCTTAAGAATCACAAGGAGGGGAAAATAAAGGCACTAAATTAAAGTATTAATGTGCTTACTTATTCATGACATGAAATAATTTACTTCCTTAGAGAAGACGGAAAAGTGATGCCTCTTTGCCAGCAAGTGACAAGGAAAAAAGAAAAACCAGTCATTTGCTATGCATTCCAAGTCCTTGTGTAGATCTGTTCAATTCCTGCCCATCTTCAGATACAGACCTGCCAGAAGAGGCCTCTTAGTCACCACTGAGCCACATAGATAGATATGAAGGTCCCAAAAAATGTGCTGGAGGTGGTCTGGCCCTCTTTACTATAGAACTCTCAGATAACCAAAAATGAAATGGCTGCCTGTTACTACCTTTGCTTTGGGCAGCAATGAAAGGATAGGAGCCACTCTAATTTCAGCATCTAAAAAGAAGTGAAACTTGCTCCCATGTGACTGACATTGGGGTCACTATAGAATGGTGCTGTCTGTCACAGGACCTAAGAGAAGCACAACACCGCTTCAGAAATCTGGCCAAGAAACAAGCTCGGATGTTCTATGGCCTGGTGCAACTAGGTGAGTGGGTGCATGTTCCACTGTTTCAATATCCACCTTGCCCTCTATAAACTCTTTTAGGTGATGGGCCACTCACTTACAACACAATTAATTGGATCAAACATCTGATCCCAAAGAAGTTCCAATTACTCTCCCCCTCCCCAAATGTGGTCTATTGGCTACTTTAGGATGGGCCATAACCATGGAGGATGAGGAGGTTCAGGCCTGCACCACTAAAGGGCAGGAGTGAAAGAGAAAGAACTGGAAAAGAAATGGGCCAAAGGAAGGAGGGAGAAAGGGAAAAGGGGATATGACCCAGGATCCAGTAGTGGGAAGGTCACCTGCAACCGATGTGAGTAGTGATCTGAGATGAGGGCCTCCGATTCCACCAGAGCTCCCATCACGCAGAGGGACACGTTTTTCTCCCTCGTTTTCATTATGCAGAGCCTGCAGATGGCACAGCATTACTACTGCAATTATTGACTGTAATTATCATGACAAGTCTTTGATGTGATAGCAAAAATTATTAAAATGGCCCTTCTTAGAGAAGGGCAATAAACACAGCCTCATCTGGAAAATTCAAGGACCCAATTTTGTACTAGGACTTTCTGCCAGAAAATAAGTCACTTTAATATACTTGTTTTCAGCTTCTCTCCTTGAGGATGTTTTATCCTATGTGGAAAACGAATAATGGTATGCGGTTCGGGATGTATTTTAAGAGTGTACTTAAAGGGTACTTCAAAGGAAATAAAAAATAAAGTAACCTCCTTGCAGACACACACATATTTACACATGCTCCTAGTTTTTCTCGGTCCCATAGTAACCAATGAGAGGCAATTTTATAAACTACCTTCAAGGATGAGAACAAATGACAACTGAATTAAATGCTGGTCTTGTTTTAAAGATAATACTTGGCAGTGCAGTGCTTATCTGTTTGAATTAGTAAACACTGTAGTATACTTGTAAAAGTATAAGTAACCAGAAGTAGGAAAGAACAGAATAGCTTACTTTGTTCTCTTTATCGTCTACAAGATCATAAACCTTGCAAGATCACATCTACCTAATCTTACACTTTAAACTTTGGGGGGGTGGTCAAGACAGCATAACACCAAATTGTGTGCAATGTTACAGCAGCACATGTATTAAATTGTATTCTGAAATCAGTTTCAATGTGGGGAAAAAAGTCATTTCAAAAGCTGACGTGGGGCGGTGCCTATGGCTCAAGGAGTAGGATGCCGGCCCCATATACTAGAGGAGGCAGGTTCAAACCCTGGCCAAAAACAAACAACAACAACAACAACAAAACAAAAACAGCTGAAATGGCTGGGTGCCGTGCCTCACACCTGTAATCCTAGCACTCTGAGAGGCCAAGGCAGGTGGATTGCCTGGGTTCGAGCCCAGCCTGGGCCAGCTAACCAACAATGACAACTACAACAAAAAAATAGCCGGGCAATGTGGTGGGTGCCTGTACTTCCAGCTACTTGGGAGGCTGAGGGAAGAGAATTGCTTAATCCCAAGAGTTAGAGGTTGCTGTGAGCTGTGATGCCATAACACTCTACCGAGGGCGATATAGTGAGACTCTGTCTCCAAAAAAAAAAAAGAACCAAGAGCTTTACCTTACTCTCTACCACTAAGGACCCTCAAGCAGAGCAGTTCAGTACAAAACATGAATAAAGGCCAGGTACAGTGCCTCACGCCTGTAATCCTAGGACTTTGGGAGGTCAAGGTGGGAGGATTGCTTGAAGCCAGTTCAAGACCAGCCTAAACAAGAGTGAGACTGCATCTCTACTAAAAATAGAAAAACTAGCTGGGTGTGTTGGTGGGCACCTATAGTCCCAGCTACTCAAGAGACTGAGGCAGGAGGATTTCTTGAGCTTAGGAATTTGAAGTTGCTGTGAGCTATGATGACACTATGGCACTACAGCCAGATAAGAGAGCCAGACCCTATCTTAAACTCCCCCAACCCTCCCTCAACACAAAAAAAGCAAAATTAGGAATAAAGTCACAATGAGCAGGCAACTCAAGAAAGAGAATAGAAAAGCTTGTCTGGAGTGTCATTTGCTATCTAACTACATACTGTATAGGAGTCATGTTAGACTCATAAAGGAAAGGAGCTATAAATGTTCTGATTGAATTTCTGTTCAGTCTTTGAGGCAGGGAGGCATCATATTCTACAGAAAGCATAAGGGCTTCCGAGTTAAGCCTGAGTTTAGGTCGAGTTCTGTTGCTTTCCTGCTGTGTAAGTTTGGGCCGGTCACTTAGCTTCCCTGAGACCACTTCACTTTCTATAAAATAGGGTAAGAACAGAACCCACCTCAGAGCGCTGTTGAAGTATTAAATATATGTAGTGCCTCAATCAGTAGTAGCTATTAAGTGGGCACTATGAAAGTTTTGAGACAGCCCATGTTATGGTCTATTATTTCGTTTCCAAGAAATACAGTCAACAGTCCTTTCTGATTCACAAGTGAAAGTGTCAACTTGCTCGGCTGATTGGTGTTGCAGGGAGTGCTTCTTTTGTTTCTATCCACCCAGACTTTACATGTCCTGATTTTTGTGTATCTGAAAACTTTCGTAATGACCCAGGCATTATGAACACTGGCATCAGAAGATGCTGTATGTTTCCTGGAAAGAGGATCCTTTCTATATTTCAGGGTTCAGCTATGTTTAACTAATGAAAGAGTGCTTTGTTTTCTTTTTCATTATTGTAGCTATCATGATTATTATTATTATTAGTCTGAGGAAACATTTATTTCTAAGAATTACAGGTCAAATGGCAATTTAGCTTTTATTCTGCAGCAACTCAAAACTGTCCCTGTAGTATTACACCACAGCCTGTAATACAGCTCTCCCATTACAGGCGAGAATCTTTTCTTTAGTTTTGAAATGGTTCTGTTATGAGCTTTGACATTAATAAAAAAAACCAAGATAATAAAGTTTGATTCGTAGGAGATTGCTGTTATTTTAGTTGAATAGGTCAAGGATTAGCAATTTCACATAGTCTGACCCAATATTTGGGGGGAATTACCTTTGTAAGAATACACAATGTTTCCACACATAAGTTATGATTCATTTCCTTCCTAGAATTCCTACGGTCATGAATAAAATGAAAAAGATTAAAATAAGACCTCCTATTTGCTTCAATATACATCTGACCTTTTGTTAGAAGTGTGCGTCCCCAGAGTATTACTATGTCTACAGTACTATCCTGATGATGAATTTCCTCCTAACAGCCAATCATTCTGTTGAAAAAACTCTCTGCTTTATGAAATAAAGGCAGATGATTTTGAAATTTAGACTTTGTAAGGATAAATGTGTGTCAAATAAAAACCAAAAAGAAAAATCCACCCTGAGATGAAGGCAGTTTGTTCCCTATCCCATCAAAGGAAGAGAGAACAAAGATGGAAATGACAGCTCCCTGCACAACTGTGATGCATTTAAGTGCCGATTTTTTTGATGTTGCTGATGAGACTATCTCCACCTCAGCGCAGTCTGTCAGTTTATCGCCTGATAACCTCCTTATATTTTCTTTATGTCTTAAATATTTCTGTCAAGTCTTCCCCTATTTGGCTTGACTGGTAAAACAGATTCACCCCCATTATCATCCTCTTACATTTGTGCATAAGAGTCACGGCCATTAACAAGAAAAAAAAATTCATCGGCATAACGCTTACCTGCCAAGATGTATAGGCAAAGTTTAGACAGATGAGAAATGACTGCTTCCTGAACAAGAATTTCTGGAATGAGGGTTGGTAGGGGGAGGGAGAAAGGGAAGAAGGGACAGGTTCCCCAGGAGATACCCTGGCCTTGGTCCTGAGTTGTATCATTTAGGACTTAACGCACCAAGTAACTGGATAAACAAGTGTATAATGGTGATCACAGCACCATTAAATTCAACAAAATGATGGGAGGGGAAAATAAATGTACAAAACCCATTATATGTTTTTTCTTATATCAGAATAAGAAGCTATGACAAAACCAAGGCCTTACTGAAGGGGAAAGAAAGTTCAAAAAGTAAACACTCAAGATGCTTGGAAACTGGTTTAAAAGAAGGGGGGAAACTTACCTATTGTTATCCTAGAATAAGTGTTCCCAAGTACTTAAATGTTCTGAGGGGGAAGGAGCTGTAGAGAGAAGGGAACCTTTTGTGTGCCTAAAAGGCAGAGTAAAAAGATGTAAAGGTATCTTTTTTTTTTTTTTTTTTAGGTATCTTGGATAAAATAAAAAAGTAGTGCAGAGTGGGAAGAGAGAAAATCCCATAAGGCATAGCAGGTTAAGCACAAAATAGAATCTAGGAAGGAGCAACTTGTAAGAGATTGCGAGGCCAATAGTAAGAGTCTTTGGCTCTATCAAAGGGAGGAAGCCATTTAGAGGAACCACTTAATCACAGTCATGGGGCTAAAAGGGAGATGGTGCAGAGACTGAATGAATTCTTTGTCTTATAAGGAGATTCGCATTCCCAAACCAGAACATTGAACCCGGCAGGTCAGAGGTACTAGATCAAATAGTGGTAAACATGATGCTCTGCATCTAATCAACAAAGCAGGAGTAGATAAATCACTGGGACCAGATGGTATCCACCAGCTAGTTTTGAAGTAACTCAAGGGTGAAATTGTTTTGGCCAACATGTGTAGGTTGTTTTTACAAACAGCCACTGTGCCCCAAAGACTGGTGCTTGTCAATGCAATTCTTATTCATAAAAAGGGTTCCAGAAGGGACCCTGGGAAGTAGAAGCCAGTAAAACTCATTTCCGTATCAAGTAGTCTGGCCAACTTCACGAAAAAGGTGAAATCATTGCACATTTACAAAAATAAAGCCTATGTGGGAGAGAGAAAACCAAATATTTTGGCAAAGGAAAAAAATCATGTTCATCTAATAAACCAGAGTTCTTGGGGTAGGCGGTGCACCAAAAATATACAGAGAAAGAGGACTCTAAGGATACAATTCACGAAGGGTGCTAAAAACACAACAGCAAGTACTGCCACGTATGTTACTGTGTGTTGTCATTATTTCTTAAAATGTAAAGCAAATAAGGAAAATTCAAAAGTTAGATAAAAATATTAAAGAGCAGACTCAGCGCCTGTGGCTCAACGGGCTAAGCTGCCAGCCACGTACACTTGAGCTGGAGGGTTCGAATCCAGCCCAGGCCCGCCAAACAACAATGACGGCTGCAACCAAAAAATGGCTGGGTGTTGTGGCGGGCGCCTGTAGTCCCAGCTACTTGGGAGGCGGAGGCAGGAGACTCGCTTAAGCCCAGGAGTTGGAGGTTGCTGTGAGCTGTGATTTCACAGCACTCTATCCAGGGTGACACCTTGAGGCTCTGTCTCAAAAAAAAAAAAAAAAAGATTAGAGCAATTATTTACTTTAAAAGTGAGGTGGGGAAGACAAAATGAAAATAGATTAAGGTTCAGTGTAGAAAGATGGGAATATCGTTCCTTTTAATCAAGTATAAGGGGAGGGTTTAAATCTTCTCTTTATCAGTATCTATTTAGAATATACTAAACCTATTCAAATAAGCAGCCTTAAAGTATTAGCAATGGCATACACACACACACACACACACACACACACACACACACACACACACACACTGCTTCAAATTGTGGGACAATCCAATAAGCAAGGGAAGCCTTCCTCTGGAGGAGGGGTGGGGGTGGGGGAAAAGGAGGAGGAGCAGAAACAGGGTGAAGAAGAGGAAGAGGAAAAAGAAGAAAAAAGAAACATTCAAAGTCTTTGAAATTTACTGTAGAAGACTGAAGCCACCCTCTGTGACAGTGCCTTTATTTTACACACAAATACTCCAGTTGCATATTTAACCAACTCTGCTGTCTGATTTCTAGACATTCAGTTCTGCCCTGGGTTAAAAAGGGACAAAGAGTGAACCCAAATCAATGACAGCAGAAGTGACAGCTGAAAAGGAAAGCAGAAGCAACAGCAGCAGAACAGTCTGGGGCCATTTAGCTCAGGGGCAAATAGTTCCTCATACTTCAAAGAGCACTAAGGACACTGTGGCATTAGAGCGCTGTTTATTAAATGATTTTCATAATGATGACCCTGGGCCTTCTTTAACTGATTGCGATTTTTATCCTTCTGTTTAGTAAGGCAGGGGAATAAATATTTCGGGAGTATTTTCATTTAAATGTTGAAAATATTTTAAAAAGATAGTTCAATATGTAAAAGGGTAATTATCTGGAAAAAAGTCACTCACTCAAAATATTTTCTTTTCAGATGAGGCAAGATACATCAGCCCTTATTTGAAAACTACAAGCAAAAGGTCAACAGTTGGGAGAAGTTGCAACTGAAGAGGTTGACAAAAGTTCTAGACGTGCGGCTCGGCACCTGTGGCTCAATGGCCTAAGGCACCAGCCACGTACACCTGAGCTGGCAGGTTCGAATCCAGCCCCGGCCCACTGAACAACAACGACGGCTGCAACCAAAAAATGGCCGGGCGTTGTGGCGGGCGCCTGTAGTCCCAGCTACTTGGGAGGCGGAGGCAGGAGACTCGCTTGAGCCCAGAAATTTGGAGGTTGCTGTGAGCTGTGATGCCACAGCACTCTATCCAGGGTGACAGCTTGAGGTTCTTTCTCAAAAAAAATTTCTAGATGTGTTCAGAGAAAATACCTATCGGGTGATTTCTTAAGGAAAACTGGCTTGCTTGGTATACATTTATAACTTTTGAACTGTCTCAAAAGAGAACATTCCCCTTCCTTCCACCTGAGTGTGATGTCCACCAGAGGATGCGACCCATGCAACAAGGCTGTTATTCCTTTCGAAGGGCATCAAACAGCTTCTTCGCATCACCAAAAATACCAATCCCAGAAGATTTAGAAGAAAAGGTGAACAGGAAAATAAGTGTTTATTTCTTAGAATGGGCTTGTTTATTTCTTCAAACACATAGTTTTCCAGTTGGGAAGAAAGAATGCTAAATACACCTCCCACCATTCTTTTTTTCTCTCAAGACAACTAACTTGGACTCCATGAGGGAAATGGATCCACAATGTCGAAGAAGGAAATAAAAATAAGATGCTGAACTACAGCCAGCTCTCAAACCACATGCCTGAGAACAAGCTGCCCTGGACACCAGAAAAGCACCATTGCTGGTCTTTGTCATAAGTATTGAGTGCTCCAGGGAAATGGATTGAAACAATGAAATCAAGGCCAAAACAACAATGTTTTTTGGGAAACGAAACAGCATAAATTTCATTATTCACTTCTCTGTAAATGAAAGTCTCCCAAAGCGAAAGTTGCTTTTCTCTCACAGAAGAGAAAATGTGATAAGGCAGCATTCTGAGTCAGCAAAAGACTCCAAAATAAATTAAATACAATAGTGAAAATGTTGCACAGAGAATGGAAAAGGAGGAGGGAAAAACTGTAGGTCACTCTTTCATTCTTTTTTTTTTTTTTTGAGACAGAGCCTCAAGCTGTCACCCTGGATAGAGTGCTGTGGCATCACAGCTCACAGCAACCTCCAATTCCTGGGCTCAAGCGAGCCTCCTGCCTCCGCCTCCCAAGTAGCTGGGACTATAGGCGCCTGCCACAACGCCCGGCCATTTTTTGGTTGCAGCCGGCATTGTTGTTTGGCGGGCCCGGGCTAGATTGGAACCCACCAGCTCAGGTGTACATGGCTGGCGCCTTAGCTCGTTAAGCCACAGACACCTAGCCTCACTCTTTCATTCTAAAAATGCCAATGTACCAAATGTCACATGTTGTATTCGTGTCCTCCACACAACACAAACAATACAAACATTCTACATTTAAAAGAACAAGAACAGTTTTACAATTTTAAATGGCCATAATTTGGAGATTAAACATTGATGTAAAACTAATCCCAGTCTCATAAGGTATTTTATCAATGAACATGTGTGTGGTCATAGATGGCATTTAGCACTGATATTTTTGGAAATCATTCTTTAGAACAATGCCCTCCTAACATTTCCTACTTCTTAGCAGGATCAGACACTAAAAGCACCAGAGTAATGCTGTACTAAAGAAGGGATAAAAAGCTTACGATATTGCCAGCATTTCTGGAAGGAACAAATGTCTTCTGTGAGGGCTGTCCTGAAAACAGCCCTGTGTGATGGCTCACACAATCTTTATTTCATGAAAACTTACACAATGATGACTTGTCAATGAAAGCTTGTAAACTCCTTGTTTCTTCTCCGAGTGATGAATGAGTGTTGCTGTGACCTAGAAAGGGGTTTCTGGACCCCCTTAAGCTCCCAAGCCATTGTACTGCTGTCTCTCACTACAAAGAACAGGTAAAAAAAGCCAGACTAACAGAGAAATGGGGGCAAATGGTATCCCTTCTAGAAAAACGAATGTCATCCATAGTTTGCTATTTTGACAGAGAGCTAGGGATGCCATGACATAGAGGCCAAGAGACACCTGGCTAAGTTGCAATCAATACCATTCCTGTTCAGTAATAGGCATTAACCACACATGCACATCCTCCCCCGATGGTCCAAGGAATAATGTTTATTTCTGTCATTAAATGTAGAGCTCCTTTTTCTCTCACACTTCCATAAACACTCTCAATCATTGTATTGTGAAAAGGATATGACAGTTTTTTCCACTCCTCACCTCCCATCATCACCTTTCATCTTCTGGGAGTGGAAGGCAGGTAAACAGTCTGTGTGTCAGGAAATGAGGAATCATCACTTCGCTATCAAGAGGCACACAACCGCTACAGGTTCACAACCACTAACAACCAGAAGGAACTTAAGATCTTTAGAACACTAAAACCTTAAGAATCTCCGAAGTTAAGAATGAGCCCCCTACCCCCACACAAGGGTCTCAATTCTCTTGGGTATATACACCTAGGAATGGAATTGATCGGTCATATGGACCCAAAAAATGTATGTTGACTTTTTAAGAAACTGCCAGCCCGAGACATTTTGGAGTAAAGAATTAATTTCATCCAGACTGGCCTTGGATGTAAGTTTAACACAAGTTAGTGGTCTCCACAAGCTGATGTTTCATACTGCTCAGGCCACCAGGAACAACAGTAACTTTTAAATTGGGAGTAATGACCAAAACAAAACAAAACAAACTCCAAAACAAGGGTTTTAATCCCTCAAATAAGAAAACACACTTAAATTTAGTCACTACTTCCTGTTTTCCACCTAAAATTTAGACAGGGCATTCTGAACTTCAATACACATACAATTGTAAAAGTGGAATGAAATAGTAAATAAGAATCAGATAACGCCCCTTCTTTAATAACTTTCATGTGAATTACAACTTTTAGAAATGGTGAAAGGAACACATAGTCAATTCTCAGGATCAGAACACAACAAATTATCCCAAAGATACCTAGACACGACGGTCCTGAAAACCCAAGAATACCCACTGTTCTGAACACACCTAAGAAATGTGCTTCCTAGGCACTGAGACATTTAGACTCTCATTTTGTATCAAGACATTCTACTAATACAGTGAGTGTAAACATTATTAACTTATTTTAGGAGATCAGCATGGGTGGGTAAAATGACATTCTAGGCAAAAAATGGTGGGAGGCAGGACTTGGCATTTCTGGGGAGCTTGTTGATTTCTTTTCACCCTGAAAGTTCTTTTTATTCATTACTCAAGGCTGCTGGGCAGAGCCTTTTCCCTGATTACAGCTATGGAATTTTAGCCCCAAAGTAAGTAATTTTATTATAACTTCCCAAATTTCTTTTTTTCATAATGTTTTATTTCCACTGCAGTTTTAGTGGCTGCCTATGGACACACTCTGTGGTTTCCACTTAATTATTAAAATTCGTCTTTTTTATCACAATTTCATCACCCTTTAACTACTACCAAGTTTGCTCTACCTATTATCTCTGCCAACTTTCTTTTCTTCTTGTAGTTATTCAACAAACATTTATTAGGTAACTAGAATATGGCAGGCACAGTGCCAAATGCTGAAGGTAAAAATGAACAACACATCCTCTGCCCTCCAGGAGCTCACACCTTTTCACTTCCACTTCCATTCTGGTTATGACGATATCTTACCAAGCTTCCAGTCAAACCTTTTTGAGAGGCTGCTGAGTCTGAAATCTGACTCTCTTGACCCTCCCAAGTCCCAGCAGACCCTTGGACTAACAGCTCTATCATACTCAAATTATTTCATTTTTATTCTGATACTGGATACAAATGCTGATAGAGAAGACTTTTCAGGACGCTAACATCTTGTGAATCTCCATCCCCATTAAATAAATGAAAGTTAGAATGAGTTTGTTTTCAAAGATCTTCTAAACCTAGGGACTGATTTTTTTCTTTAGTTTTTGATAGAAAAGGAAACAAGCCTGTTAAAACCTGCAGATATGCACTATTTTCTGCATTACTCATCTCTCCTAAATAGTTACAGCTGTTTCTCTGCAAAAAAAAAAAAAAAAAAAGATGGAGCGATGTCCTACACTGGATGTTAGGTTAGAGAGCATACTTTTTAGTCAGTAAGATCAAAAATGGCCAATGACTAGATAATGAAATGTTAATAAGCAATCCCTCAAGACCTGGGCAGAAAGGATCTGATACTGCAGCAGAACATTCATCAGCCCTGCATGTGTTTACATGCTATGAAAGCAGCCTTCTCAAGTCCTTATCAGCTTCACGAATTTCAGAGGTCAGAATCAGGTATGCACTGAGATTCAAGTATAAAAGCACTTCAAATCATAATATCAAGTTCCAAGGCCAAAGCTCCAAATGTTATCATTACATAAAAGGACAGACATATGTTTTCAATGGCTCAGTTCAGTGGTTTCCAGCCTATGGATCTTAAGAGATATTTCCAAAAGTCTATGGATTTATAGGTCTGCCAAGTACTTTCGGCACACTGAATGTCATCTCACAGAGCACACCATCAGTTTGCTCAGACTACAAAAGGCTGAGATCCAGTACAGCCAGCACTAAGCACTAGGCATGAGATCCTCAGGCAAGACAACAACGGCCAGTTCATGAGACCGTGTGGGTAGAAAAAGTACCAGGTAAATGTCAGTGAGCTGCTGTACTTAAGAAAAATTACCAAAGTGATTAATAATGGGATGGTGAACCCTTCGAACGTTGTGTACTCAGCAAATGGTCACCATTTATGACACCATACCAAATATAATGTTGGGGCCAATGAGAGAGTGCAACACTGCACAATATTATCATTTAAAGAACAATAATGCAGGTGGCGCCTGTGGCTCAAAGGAGTAAGGTGTGGACTCCATATGCCGGAGGTGGCTGGTTCAAACCCAGCCCTGCCCAAAAAAAAAAACCAATAATGCAAGCTGGGTGCAGTGGCTCAGGCCTATAATCCTAGCACCCTGGGAGGCCCAGGCGGATGGATTACTTGAGCTCAGGCGTTTAAGACCAGCCTAAGCAACAGCGAGACTCTGTCTCTACTAAAAACGGAAAAACTAGCCAGGCACAGTAGTGGGCACCTATAGTCACAGCTACTGGGTAGGCTAAAGCAGGTAGATCACTTGAGCCTAAGAGTTTGAGGTTTCTGTGAGCTAGGCTGATGCCACGACAGGGTGACAGAGTGAGACTCTGTCTCAAGAAGAAAAAAGAGGAAAAGAATAATGCAATTATATAGAAGGAATAAATAAATTCAAATGTTCTCTAATGCAGTAGAGTGACTATATAGGGAATCCTAAAAGTTGTCCATAAAGTTGCCATACATTGGGAAAATGAGAGATCGTAGCTAAATAAACATTTATAAAATATTCATTACAAAATAATTCTCTACATGTTGGCCCACCTTTTAATAATTTTTGTGATAAATATTTATTTCGTTAACAAAGGTACATTTAGCTACGATCTCCCATTTTCCCTATGTAGGGCAACTTTATGGGTGACTTTTGGGACACCCACCCTGTAGTTAACAATCTTATTATACATTTCAAATTATATAAAAAATCTGAAATGTTCCCAACACAAAGCAAATGATAAGTGTGTGAAGTAATAAATATCTTAATTACTCTGAATTGATCATTACACATTGCATGCAGGTATCAAAATACCACATGCACCCCAGAAATATGTGCAATTGTGTATATATTTCAATGTTGTTAAGACTAATTTTTTTTTTTTTTAGGCAGAGTCTCCACTTTGTCTCCCCTGGTAGAGTGCCATGGCATCATAGCTTACAGCAACCTCCTGGGCTCAAGTGATTTCTTGCCTCAGCCTCCCTAGTAGCTGGGACTACAGGAATTAATTTTTTTTATTAAAGACAGAGTCTCACCCTGTTTCCTTGGGTAGAGTGTCATGGTGTCATAGCTCACAGCAACCTCAACCTCTTGGGGGTCAACCAATCCTCCTGCCTGAGCCTCCTGAGTAACTGGGACTACAGATGGCCACCATAACACCAGGGGAGTTTTCTATTTTTAGTAGAGATGGGTCTTGAGTTGCTTGGGCTGGTCTGGAACTCCTGAGCTCAAGAGATCCCACCCACTTCAGCCTCCCAAAGTGCTAGGATTACAGGTTTTGAGCCACCATGCCAGGCCTAATTGAATTAAAATAAAAAAAAAGGAACGAGAAAGATCAGAAATCCTGGTCCTCAAAGTGACTCTGCCAAAAAGTGGCTGGGTGACTTTGGAGCAAATCATATTTTCTCCCTCTGGGTCTCAATGACCTCAGCCCTAAAATGACTTCTGAGCTCCTCTGGCTCCAACGTGCATAGGAGTTCCAAGTTCTATATACTCGTGACCCTGTATCTCCTGGGCACCCAGGAGCCTCTCATGGGAGGACAGAGTAGCCAGGGGTTTTATTCACCCGAGATCATCAGAGCCACAGGAGCTCACTGAGTTGCTTTCAGTAAATACTTGGTGGATGAATGTGAAGGCTGGAAAGGCCCTCTGGTGCAACAGTGGGCTCATTTCCTAGTCACCTGAGGTCCTTAGAGGTTCTTAGGAAGATTGTGACTCCTGCAATGTACTTTTTTCCTTCCTTAACCCTGCCTCTCCAAGTTCATTGGTGATTTCCTATGTCCTGCATTCAGTAGCAGGTCAAATAGGTTAACTGCATTTTTCTAAATTATGTGACTCTATGTCTACTTCTGCAGAGTGGTTCAGTCTGTACATTGCAATCTATAGATGCTGATAGCTGGGAACCAGCAAGGTTTTCAGTCAATAATATCTACAGGGTTGGGGCCTGTCAAGGCTAGTGGAGGACATTTCTAGAGATAACAAGGGTCCCCGTGCAGACTACTTTTACTCTGGAAGCCAATTGAAACTCACACCATTGGCAAACAAAATGTAATTCCTATTCTGTCACAGGGTAAAGGACTGAAAAAAAGTCATGAATTAAACCAAATCATTCTCCCCATGGCCACTGCTAGACTAACCCTCAGCACAGGCTTGGCAGAACAGAAGTTCACAGGACCAACCTCATAAACCGTATCCAAACAAAGAACTTCCCTTTTGGGGGTCTCAGTTTCACCATCAAACTGGATGTCTGCTAGCACCAATGTGCTGTCATCTTTCTCTGCTTAGTTTTTCATTAAACGAATTCGGTACTCCAGAAGAAATCGCTTGCAATTGGTTAAGGAAATGAAATCCTAACAAGTAAGTGCTTGAATAACCACTGAAAGGGAACGTCAGAAACACTAGCATAACCCGTTCACATAACTGTGAAGGTCCATACCTGGAGTCCTTGGACTGAGAATTGTAAGGGCACAGGGCTCCATGGAAAGCAAGCTTAGATGGTCCACAAACTTCTAGGCATCAAATCTGCACTGGGTAAGATAAGGAATTTTCTAATAACCCTTAAGATCCATGGTTCTATCCTTGCTACTTGCTCTGTTCTTTTCTTTCATTTCTGAACCAGATTGCCTAAGAAGCATTTGCCAGCTGCTACAAGGTAATCCAGTTATCTTGACTACTGGTATTCTACTGGTAAGCAAGTTAACTTAACTGCACCAATCACTAGAGCCTAAATAACTTTTACAGTCAGGGCTAAACTGGAACCTCATTCTGGCCTGCCTTAAAGCTTTTCCAAAGGGCCCTGCCAGTCAAGAATCCAGTTTAAACCACTGAGCTGGAAAAGGGAGCTGACCCACCATAGTGCCCCTAGAACTAAAAGTAAGCCTGCATGCCTATGGGCTAGCCAGCTCCAGCAGGGAGGACCAAGTTCAGAGCTTCTCGGTTCCCAATAGACTTAGGTTACACATCCTTGTCAAAGAACTCTTTTTCCACATTCTGACTTTCATTATGCTTGGGGCAAGGGCTGGAGGCAAGTACTTATAAAGCCCTCTGTGACCTGTCCTATTTTATCAAGTGAGAAACAAGGGTGAGTGAATGAATGTCTCCAGGAAGCAAGCAATTCACTTCTTTAACCCCAAGGGAGGATTTCTATGGCTATGTTAAGCCCCAGAAAGTAGAAAAGGACCTAAGGCACATAGGGATTAAGCGATTTACCCAAGGTCATCCATTATAGCCCAGGAATCAGTATCCTAGCCTCAATCCCACTAAACAGTATGCCAGAGTACTAAACACATAAATCTGATTCTAAAACACCTATTCTACATTATTTGCACATTTCTGTAAAACGGGAATATTACGGTGCTCCCTAGGCTGACGATCTTTGATCACTGGACACAAAACCATAATTCATACTTTAGCTTCTAACACCATAAACAGTTTAGGAAACAAAAATACACCAATAAAATAGAAAAGAGTGCTTCTTTGCTGCTTTTGTGGCTCCCTAAGATGAAAGTCACACAGAATGAAAGATTCACTTTATTGGTCATATCAGAAACAAAATCTTTGGCGGGCACTGGGAACACGCTCTTGCATACTCTGCACTCAGGTTTCACACTCAATCAATGTATGGAGGAAGGCAGATATCTGGAAGTTCGTCTACAAAATTCTTTATGGGGTATGGGCCCTGCCTCTAACTGTTCACTATGACGGCCCGGGGTTTCCATCAGAGTAAGACTCAATTCTATTGTGCCTGATTCTTTTTAGACATCAGGGTATATGGCTTTCTTCTCCCTTTACAAATTGCTCTCCCAAAATATATGTAATCTACTTAGCCAGGAGAAGTTGATCGTGCCTCATTCCTCAACCTTAGGCTAAGTTATGTCTAGCAAAGAATGTAAAGTTCCTTTAACCTATTTTTTCTTATGAAAAACTATTTTAAATCATTTTTAATTATCAAGTTCTTTTTGTGAATATACTGTTTCCTGTCCTTCAGGTGACCATAAATTATAATCCAAACCAGGACACGTTGCAAAGTGAAAGGAGGCACTATTAACAACTATGCTGGGACGACAGGTGCGAACCTCGACTGTGCTGGGCAAACTGGAACAATAAGCTCTTCCATTACCTATAAAGCTTTCAAGTAAAGTCTCTATACTTGAAATTCTTTGAATAAAGGGTAAAAAGAAAGTGCATGCCTGTTAAACTCCATGTAATCTACCTTCCAACTGTGATGTCATCCTGAAACAGTTTTGGAGATGAACTGATGTATTATGAAGTCTTAATTTAATCTCAATTATCTGACTAGCCAATCCCTTCAATGAGGATGCAGGACTCCCAGAACAAGACGCCCTGGAGGCTGCAGTACACTTCTCTTACACAGCTCTACAGACTATTCCATGCTACTCCCAAAGTCCACACTGACTGTAGAACTCATTCTATCTGCCACATCCAAACTAAGAGAATGTTTGCAATTCATAAAAGCACTGTTAAGATTAACCAATTTGGCTGAGCCCATGGCTCAAGCCTGTAATCCTAACACTCTGGGAGGCCCAGGCAAGTGGATCACCTGAGCTCAGGAGTTGGGGACCAGCCTGAGCAAGAGTGAGACCCTGTCTCTACTTAAAAAAGAAAAAACTAGCTGGGTGCTGGGGGGTGGGGGGGGGGCCACTTGTAGTCCCAGCTACTTGGGAGGCTGAGGCAAGAGGATCGCTTGAGCCCAAAGAGTTTGAGGTTGCTGTGAGCTGTGATGCCACTCTGTCCCAAAAGAAAAAAAAAAAAATTAACCACCTTTCCATGTATTTTGTACTGCCATGACATATCATGTAAAATCTTTTGTTGGTTCATTTAGAAGTTCGTTCTTTTTAAGATTTTTTAAGAGTATGGTAATTTTATGATCTAAAAAGTATGGACAAATTGTTTCTATATAATACTGTGTGAGTGGCGTTATTTTTATGCTTTAACGTGGCTTTTTAATGTTGTTCACATATCCAAGTGTAGATCCTCCCCTTAAACTTCATGATTATGGTAGATGTCATAAATTACAGTACCTTATAATATGTAAAACCAGGAAACTAATTTTATTCCATTTACAATTAAATAATTCCATATAAAACTACCTCCCTTTAATCCGCCCCCAAAGCAGGGCACACAATTAATTTAATCCTCATTACTGCCGTATGTTTGCTTTAAACCCTGTTACTGCATTCCTTCATGCAATCAAGTCCTCTTTAAAAACTGGCATTATCAGTTATGTTTGCCTCCTCTAAGAGAAGTTATGACCCTTTTATACCCTGTGGGGCTTTTGACCCTAGTTCCTGTTTTTCTTATATTTCTGTTAAGTTACAGTTCTCACAGAACCATTGTCACTTGAATGAGATAACTAGAGTCTATTGTAAACGATGTTGAACTTTTCTCCATTAGACAACATGATCTAGGCAAAGAAACCTAATATAGTATTATAATGCATTTAATAGTGACATGAAAACCTAGTCAAGAATGTCAAAATATTTTTAAAATATTTCGCTTACATGGTGAATTGTAATGCAGCCATTCAATCCATAGTACTGTTCTCTTCAAAATAAATTTAAACTGTAGGTTTAGGGCGGCGCCTGTAGCTCAAAGGAGTAGGGCGCCGGACTCATATGCCAGAAGTGGCGGGTTCAAACCCAGCCTCGGCCAAAAACCGCAAACAAAAAAAAACAAAACAGAACTGTAGGTTTAGGGGTGGCGCCTGTGGCTCAGTGAGTAGGGCGCCAGCCCCATATACCGAGGATGGCAGGTTCAAACCCAGCCCTGCCCAAACTGAATAAAAAAAAAAAAAAAAAAATAGCCAGGCGTTGTGGCGGGCGCCTGTAGTCCCAGCTACTCGGGAGGCTGAGGCAAGAGAATCGCCTAAGCCCAGGAGTTGGAGGTTGCTGTGAGCTGTGTGAGCCACCGCACTCTACCAAGGGTGACATTCAGTGAGACTCAGTCTCAAAAAAAAAAAAAA
>CAUYRH010018502.1:0-14320 GCA_963574655.1 Perodicticus potto
TACCTTTAACAAATATGAAATGTTCATCTTTATCCTTCCTTACTTTGGTTGGTTTATAGCCTATTGTATCTGCAAATAAGATTGTGACACCTGCTTTTTTCTGTTTGCCATTTGCCTGGAATATAGATGACCATCCCTTCACCTTGATTCTAAATTTTTCTTTTAAGGTAAGATGTGATTCTTGAATGCAGCAAATATCTGGCCTGAATTTTTGCATCCAGTCAACTAACCTATGCCTCTTTAGAGGACAGTTTAGACTATTCACATTAATTGAATCCAATGGTAAATCTTGAGAAGATCTAGTGGACATTTTTAATCCTTTTTTCACTGTGTGAGTTGGACTTTGATAAAAAGTTTCTGGATGAGTTTACTTTTGCATTGGGGGAATACACTGGTTGTTATGGAGAATAAGTCTGAGAATATCCTGGAGAGCTGATTTAGTTCATGTGGATGTCATTAAAGTATTTAATTTCTCTATCATAAATGAAGCTCAGTTTAGCTGGATACAAGATCCTGGGTTGAAAGTTATTTTGTTTTAGGAGATTAAAAGCCGATGACCATTCTCTTCTCTCTTGAAATGTTTAATCAGAGAGATCTGCAGTTATTCTAATATTCTTCCCTTTGTAGGTTACCGATTTCTTGCATCTGATTGCTTTCAAAATTTTCTTCTCCATATTTACTTTAGTGAACTTAATTATGATGTGCCTGAGGGATGTCTTATTCAGATTGAGTCATGCTGGGGTTCTGAAACTATCTGCTATCTGAATTTCAGAATCTCTTGACATGTCTGGAAAGTTCTCTTTCATAATCTCATGAATAAGAGACTCTGTGTCTTCTGAAGCCACTTCATCGCTTTCAGGTATCCCTATGAGGTGAATATTGGTTTTCTTCAAATTATCCCAGAGCTCTCTTAGAGAGTGATCTGTTTTTGCCTTCCATTTCTCTTCCTCTTTGAAGATTTGAGAGCGTTTGAAAGCTTTGTCTTCCATGTCAGAAATTGTTTCTTCTGCTTGTTCCATTCCATTAATGAGGTATTCTACTGCATTTCTCAGATCTTTAAGTGCTGCAAATTCTTGTCTCAATGTGTCAAAATCTTTGGTCATTTTGTCTTTGAATTCATTGAATTCTTGAGACATCTTTTGGGTCATCTTTTAAATTACTGCTTGAAATTCTAATTCCATCTTTTCCTCCATTCTGCTGATCTTATTTGCAATCCAGATTCTGAATTCGATTTCAGACATCTCAGCCATTTGCCTATACAGGAGATCTTGTGCTGTGTTTGTCTTGTTGTTACTTGGAGGGGTTGGTCTACTCTGATTATTCGTAATGCCAGAGTTTTTCCATTGATTCCGCCCCATGGTTGTTTTTCACCATTGCATCTGGCCCTTCAAGTGGTGGGCACAGAGCCGTGCAGTTGTCCAGGAAGTTTTTGGCTGGTGGTGGGCCGGCAGAGAGGCCTGGCAGTCGCTGGTGGGGTCCCTGGGAGAAGGCTGGCCTGTGGAGGCCCCATGGGTGCCAGGCGGAAGTCCACACAGTTGCTGGGAGTGACCCTGGCCGGGGGCCTGGCGGTCATGGGCTGAGTCCCTGGCAGAAAGCAGACCTACAGAAGCCCGGCAAGTGTGGGATGCAGAGCCAGGCAGTCATCAGGGGAGTTCCTGGCTAGGGGCAGGCCTACAGAGGCCTGGCAGTTGCCAGCAGAGTCCCTGGCAGAAGGCTGGCCTGCAGAGGCCCCATGGGTGCCAGGTGGAGGCCTGCACGGTCACCAGTACTGTCGCTGACCGGGGGCAGACCTGCGGGGGCCCTGTGGGTGCCAGGCAGAGGCCCACGCAATCGCCCAGGGAGTTCCTGGCCATGGGCAGACCTGTGGAGGCTTGGCAGTTGCTGGCCGAGTCTGTACCAGATGACGGGCCTGCAAAAGTCCGGCAAGCACGGGGCACAGGGCCAGGTGGTTGCTGAGGGTGTTCCTTGCCCAGATTGGGCCTGCAGAGGCCTGGCGGTTGCAGTCGAAGTTACTGGCAGAAGGCAGGCCTGCAGAAGCCCTGCAAGCTCGGCATGGGGCCACGGGGTCACCAGGGGATTACTCACCAGGGGCGGGCCTTCAAGGGTCCTGCGGGTACCAGGCGGAGGCAGGGGAGTTCCTGGCTGGGGGCAGACCTGCAGCGGCCTGGCGTTTGCCAGCAGAGTCTCTAGCAGATGGCGGACCTGAGGAAGCCCAGCAAGCATGGGCATAGGGCCAGGCAGTTGCCAGGACCGTTTCTGGCTGTGGGCCACCCTGCAGAGGCCTGGTGGTTACAGGCAAAGTTCCTAGCAGAAGGCAGGCCTGCGGAAGCCCTGCAATCTCGGGCATGGAGCCACACGGTCACCAGGGGATTTATTGGCCAGGGGCTGGCCTGCGGGGGCTCTGCCCGCATGGCAGAGGCCCACGTGGTCACCGGGGGAGGAGTTCCTGGTCAGGGGCAGACCTGCGGAGGCCTGACGGTTGCCGTCAGAGTTTCTAGTAAATGGTGGACCTGAGGAAGCCCGGCAAGCTTGGAGTGCAGGGCCAGGCACTCGCCTGTGGCTTCCCTGGACGGAGGGGAGGGAGGCTTGCTGCGGCCCCCTCCCCGAGTCCTTTCCCAGTGGGGCTCTTGTTCCGGCAGGCGGGGGTGGGGGCGCTGCTCAGGGACCTCCTCCCTCAGTCTCAGCAGGGGTTAGGCTTCTGGTTGGTCAAGTAAGGGGGAAGGGTATACAGTAAGTTCAGAATGGTGGGGAAAACTTTAGTTCAGTTTTTCTTCCTAGCAATAGAGTTTTAAGAGTTACACCATGGTGCTCAGGGGAAGCACACCTCATTTCCCATAGCACTCTTCCCCACTCTTGTGGGGTGAGACAAGAGGTCCACAGTTCACCGTTTGTCTGTAGAAAACTTGCAGGAGCAAAAGAGTAGAATAAAAAGAAAGGAAACAGAAAAGCAAGAAACTCAGAGCTTTCTTGGGGGAGGGGACGGACACTCTTCCTTTCAGATGAATTTTGTACCTGAAGCCTGCTTTCTTGGGGTTTCAGCCAGTCTCAGCAGAGGTGATCTGCAGAAATCTCCTCTCTCTCGCCTGGGCTCCCAGTATTCAACTTAATTGCGCAGTTTCTGGAGGTTATCCTCCCTTTTGGACAGGAGCCTTTTTTGGAAGCTGCTTCCAGTCAGCCATCTTGTTCTGCCCCCCCCCCCCGTTGCCTCTGTATCTTATCAGCAGTTAGTTAGGAATTAATATTCCATAGCAGTAATAATTTCAGTCATCCTGAACCAATTTATAGTACTATTTCCATAGTTAAACAATGCTTTCAATTTAGTGTATATAGAGGTAGTTGAGTAATTTTATTTATACCTTCTCATATATTTCATGAAAGAAAAAAAAACCTTGAAATTCAAGTAACAATGAATGCTATCTTGAAAACCTTCAGGTAATGAGCTATTAATTGATCTTCTATAGCCTGGTCCCCTACCCTAACACAAAAAGCTATGATGGACTTTGCTAAGCATTTGTGAGTTCATTTAGCAACAGAGTAACAATAGTTGAGAGAAATATGGAGATTATGATCCATTTATTAAGACATGATTATTTTCTTCAAGATTATACCCGGATGTCATTTATAGATTTCTCCTATAAACAGCTTTCAGAATAGGAACACTCATTATTAGTTTTACATACAAGGAGCTGTATTCTTCAGAAACAAAAATCCCTGAAGGTGACAGTCATGTAAAGCAAACAAAAGCATCTGTTAGTGGGGCTTATTAAAGAGACAAGATTTGAATGTCCATTCATCTAAACAGCTAAAACATAAACTTAGTTTTATTCAATATTAATTTGCTTTTAATCTTTAAGAAAAGTAAACATGGAAAAACTCTCTGATTATATTATTACTATTTTCTTAGAAGAAATGAAGATAGCAAAGTAGTTATATTGATTGGAACAGAAGTACATCAATTACTCTGTTGCTATGCCATATAAAATTTCTTTGCTTAATCACAAGGAAAAAACATGTCAATGTCATGTTTATGGAATCCTGATTACTCAGATTGCAAGGTAGAAGTCAATAGAAAGACACTTTTTTCATAACACTAAGTGGAATGGGAAATGTTTTGTCTTGTATCTACAGAAAATTCTAGAAATGTGATTTGATTTATCTAGAAATTTGATACTATGTCACTGGTGGATTCTCTACTTATAGAGGTATAATGTGAAATACATTAAAATAAAACAGGGTAATTATTCCAACTTTAACTTTAAAAAATATTTTTTATGATAGGTAGAGGTGTCTTAAAAGGTCTTTAAACTCATTAGGTCTATTGAGATTTTTTTTTCTGCCTGCAAATGAACTCCATGAAAACAGCTATCAAGGATTTCCCTATTTTCATTAAATTGCTGTACATTTTCTTCATTTTGCTTATCACTGAACTATCAAACTCTTTACTAGTTCATCTTGGCTTCTTCCCCTTTGCTGAAGCCATCTCCAGTGGGTCTTTTCTTAGACAACTACAAACATAAACAAATATTTTTCTAAGTTGAAGGGAAATTTATGATTTTTCCTTTATGATAATTCAGATGATCTCTCTACAGGTCAGTCTCTCCTAATATTCAAGGCTTAACATTTACTTTATTTTTTTCACAATAGAAGTGAAAGTGTTAGTTTCACCTATAATCTGAACTGTCCATAGGAAAAATTGAAATACAGGTAAACATTTTTCTCATTTTCATTTGGTCTTATTTTATTTTATTTTATTTTTTTAATTTTTTGCCTTATAAAGTATTGTCTTCTTACTGGGCCATTGTGGTCCCTCAATGAATCAATTATATTTTACATATCAGGAAAAAAAAATGATTTGATAAATTACTTCACACTAAATTGAAAGTAAGTTCTTCTATATGTTGACATTTTTCTTTTATAAGGGATATTGCATACTTAAGTAAGTAATTTTAGGCACTAATGACAAAGACAAGACCATAAAATTTGTTTTTTGAACCAAAAGTCTCTGATAGTAAAAGAGATAGTATTAATAACTTGGTTAAATTATAAACTAAGAAATATCCTTGGTAAATGAGGATATATGTCATCTTATAGCCCTAAGATACTCTATCTAGGGTATCCAAACATGTGTGTGGTTCCCAGTTTGCAGATGTAGTTGTCTTGCAAAACTTAAGGGCAAGAATGTATTCCTTGTTTTTTTGCTTTTTTATTTTATTGTTTGGAGTTCATTGAGGGTACAAAGAAGGTATTACTTTTTAAGGTGTCACCAAGATGGCTTAGAAATTCTATGATAGACAGTTTTCCAATTTTTAGTCCAGAATGTCTGTTTCCTTGGAAAAAATAATCTGAACTTGATCACTATTCGTTACCACTGCTCACAAAGCAAATTAGTCTACGAATCTAATTTACTTCATGGCCCACTATTTCCTTGTCTTTAAAATTGTGTAGGAAAGTAATTAGAATAGAGTATGCTCAAAGTTATTTCCAGCAGTAATATTTTATAAGTATGAGCAAGAGTTATGATACACTTGTATGCTTCCAACAAATAATAGTACAAACTACAACAGGCATTTGTATACAATTTATGTGAATTTTTAGAGGCCTCTAAAATAATTGTTAAAGAGAAAAGAGACAGAAACTTGCAACCCCCGGTTATTTTCTCCTATTTTATGGTTTTCCTTCTTGTACCAAGTGTGCTTGATCTTTGGCAAAAGTGAGATGCCATTGAAAAGTCAAGTATAAGATTATTTAGTTAGAGCAAGATGAATGTTGACCTAGCATGATCTGTTGATTATAAAATGGAAATAAGAACATTCACTTCTTTTTTAGTTTATTCCTAAAACATTATTTAAACCAAATTATCTGCCATAATATACTGAAAGAATTTCACTCTGGAAATTCTGCAATGGTTAGTGACAATTATGATGGCAACTATATGTATATGACTGTTCCTCTTAGTTAATACAATAATGAAGAACATTAGGTTGTCTGGGAAATCTGTTTAGTTTCTCTGATTCTATGGGATAAGACAGTAGGATTAGGACTAGTGATCAGCAAAGATAAAAATTAGTGTTAAGGTTACAAATAACATTGTGGGAAAATGAATACTGGTTTTACAAGTAGACAGATCATGCCTTAAATCCTGGCTCTGTGGGTATTGACGTTGTGATATTAAACCCAGCTACCAAGTAATTGATTCTCTTTAAGCCTATTTAGCCTCATCTGTAAAATGGATTACTGACATCTAACTCAAAGAGTAACAAAAAAAAATTAAATAAATGAGTAGAAGTGTCACATTTGCTCTAATGTCATACCAGTTACTTTTCTTTGCCTAAGGACCTTGAATAGAAATAATCAGGAACTGCTAGTTCAACCATTTTTCTTTGGAACTTGATGCTTTCTGTAATTTTTAGCAAAGTTATTACTCACATAATCTATGCCTTTGCCTCCTCCACAAATGAAAACACCAATGACACTAATTTATAGATCATGCTAATATCAGATCAGTTAATGCATCAGATGGAGAGAACTGACCTCGATCTTTCAGATCACTAGTTTCTAACATTTGATAATCATTAGAACAATTAATTCACATCTTTAAGAATTCAACATTAATTATTATTTATTATTATTATTACTTTAGTCTTTGGTCATCCTTAGTCAAGACACAGGGATATATGCCATCTAATCTAAGTCCTGATGACTTCATTTGATACAAAATATGTTACTATCTTTGATGGACTATATACAAATGTAAGATACCCTACAAGACTAAAACAAACCATTTTCAGAAAACCCACAAATAAATGACAAGGAAGAATGAATGGTAAGAGAAAACAGAGGCTGTGAAAGACTGCTTGCATAGCACTTTAGGTTCCTAGTGAGGCAGATCAAGAATTGTCTTATTATCTTGATATTGTGTAATATGTTTTGAAATGTCCATCCAGGACATTATTTTGATTTGTATTACTTTGGATTCAACTTCAATTTCCAGTACTATCTTCTATGATTTTATGTTATAAAACTGAATCAAATGTTTGTGGTAGAAGGTAGATTTTTCTTGATATTAGGGGGAAAAAAAGAAGACGATAAAGAAGAAGTAGGAATGATTTTTTATCCAAGGGTTTAGAATCATGTTGTTTTTATAGTGGTGTCTAGGTTCTTTCACACTTTAGAGATAAAGTGTTCTTTTAAAATTAAAATAAAATTAAGTATATTCCTAGTTATTTCATTTTCTTTGGGGCTATGGTGAAGGGAGTTCTGTCCTTAATTAACCTCTCATCTTGGCAGCTATTGGTATATACAAAGGCAACTGACTTGTGGACATTGATTTTATATCCTAAAATATTACTATAATTTGTGATGACTTCCAGGAGTCTTGTAGTTGAGTCCTTGGGGTTCTCTAAGTATAAGATCATATCGTAATCAAAGAGGGAGAGTTTGACCTCCTCTGCTCCCATTTGGATGCCCTTTATTTTCTTGTCTTGCCTATTTATATTGGCTAGAACTTCTAGCACTATGTTGAATAGTATTGGTGACAGAGGACAACCTTGTCTGGTTCCAGTTCTAAGTGGAAAAGCTTTCAGTTGAACTCCATTCAGTAAAATATTAGCTGTAGGTTTGTTATAGATAGCTTCAATTGGTTTAAGAAATGTGCTACATATGCCTAAACTCTTCAGTGTTCTAATTGGAGAAGGATGCTGGATTTTATCAAATGCTTTTTCTGCATTATTGAGAGGATCATATGGGCTTTGTTTTTGCTTTGGTTGATACGGTGAATAACGTTTATGGATTTACGTATATTAAACCAGCCTTGCATCCCTGGGATGAAACCTACTTGATCATGATGTATGACTTTTTTGATGATAAGCTGTATAATCTATTGGCTAGGATTTTGTTGAGAATTTTTGCATCTATATTCATTAGTGAAATTGGTCTGAAGTTCTCCTTTATAGTTGGGTCTTTACCTGGTTTTGGTATCAGGGTGATGTTTGCTTCATAAAACATGTTAGGGAAGATTCCTTCCTCCTCAATTTTTTGGAATAATTTCTGTAATATAGGAATAAGCTCTTCTTTGAATGTCTGATAGACTTCTGGTGGGAAGCCATCTGGACCAGAACATTTTTTTATTGGGAGATTTTTTATTATTTCCTTGATCTCAGTTCTTGAAATTGGTCTGTTCAGGAGATCTATTTCATCTGGGCTAAGTCTAAGGAAAGGATATGACACCAAATATTGATCCATTTCCTTCACATTGTCAAATTTCTGGACATACAGTTTCTGGTAGTATTCAAAGATAATCTCTTGTATCTCTGTGGCATCAGTTATTTCCCCTTTATCATTTTCTGATTGAGGTTCCTAGAGATTTTACTTTTTTATTTCCAATTAGTCTGGCCAAAGGTGTATCTATTTTATTTAGTTTTTCAAAAAACCACTGCCTTGTTTCATTAATTAATGAATGATTCTTTTGTTTTCAATTTCATTAATCTCTGATTTAATTTTTGATATTTCTTTTCTTCTGCTGGATTTAGACTTAGAGTGTTCTTCTTTTTCCAATTCCATAAGATGGCTTGTGAGTTTGTTGATGCATTCTCTTTCTGTTTTTCGAATGTAGGTTTCTAAAGCGATAAATTTTCCTCTCAGGACTACTTTTGCTGTATCTCACAAGTTTTGGTAGCTTGTGTCTTCATTGTTGTTACACTCAAGGAAGTTAATGATTTCCTTTCTTATTTCTTCCTGCATCCAACTGTCATTCAGCATAAGAAGGTTATTTGTGTGAGGTTGAACATTTTTGTTAGAGATGAGTTCCACTTTTGGTGCCTTGTGGTCTGAGAAGATCCAAGGTTAAAATTTCACTTCTTTGGATTCTGTTGAGGTTTATTTTAAGTCCTAGGATATAATCAATTTTGGAGAATGTTCCATGGGATGATGAGAAGAACATATATTCTTTATCTTTGGGATTGAGTGTTCCATATATGTCTATCAAGCACAGTTGTTCTAGGGTCTCATTTAAATCTTATATCTTTAATTTCTGTTTAGAGGATCTATCCAGCTCTGAGAGAGGGGTGTTAAGGTCCCCTGTTATCATGGTGTTATAGGATATCATATCTCTCAGACTAAAGTCTGTTTCAAGAATATAGGAGCATTTAAATTGGGTGCATAAATATTTAGAATTGAAATGTCTTCTTGTTGTATTTTTCCTTTGACCAATATGAAGCATCCATCTTTGACTTTTTTGACTTTAGTTACTTTAAATCCACATGTATCTGAAAATAATATTGCAACCCCTCTTTTCGTCTGAATTCAGTTGCCTGAAAAATTGACTTCCAACCCTTATTTCTGAGTTTTAATTTGTCTTTTGATGTGAGGTGTGTTTCCTGCAGACAGCAAATAGATGGCTTGTGTTTTTAGTACAATCAGCCTCTTCAGTAGGGAATTCAAGCCACTGACATTTATTGAGATAATTGATAAGTGTGGTAGCATTCTATTCACCTTCTTTTGTGAAAGTCCATTGCTTAGTTTTGTCTTTTGCATCATTGTGGAAGCTAGGTTCTGTCCTTTAAAATTAAATAAAAAAAATTTTTAAATTAAATTAAATTAAATTGAACTAAAGAGGAAAAGAGATATGAGACTTTAGATATTTTTAATCCATTTATGTTATGAAGTTGAGTTTTATTGCTCACTTATCTTTTCTATTTCTTTTTATTTCTTTTTTTACCGTTTTTGGCCAGGGCTGGGTTTGAACCCACCACCTCCAGCATATGGGGCTGGTGCCCTAGTCCTTTGAACCATAGGTGCCACCCTCCCTTATCTTTTCTTGACATCCTCCTAGACACACACTTTTGATTAAGGCTGAAAAAATCCATTACTATGGAATATGATCCATCTTACAAGCCCTTTCTAAATATCCACACATTAATGGAATTAATTCCAAGAGGGAGGAGTAAAATTGCCTATTATAAATGCATTATATTTTACGAAGTATCTTTTCATTGAAAGAAGTTTTTTCTAACTGCATTCGATGAAGCTTTTCTGTTTCTTCATTGTTATGTATTCCATACGGCTCTTTCCTTTGCTTTCTTTCCACCTTCTCAACTACATTCCTATATACGACCCTATTAGCATCCTTTATTTTTAGCAATCAGTCTACAATCTGGACTTCAAAAGTTGCCTACAGTGCCAGACTGAGTTTTCAGTATTGGGAATTAGGTTTAATTTAGAGATATGTTATATTTTTGGTAATAGTTCTCAGATAGTTTTCAAGCAGTCCAATCTTCTGTTTATCCAAAGGTAATTTATTTTGCAAACTTGACTCCCAAGAACATAACTAAGATCTTAAAAGGACTCTGAGATTTAAGAAAAAATAGCATATCTCACATGAATGTTCTACAAAATATATTTGCTCTTCTATTAAGCATAATTATAACTGGTTCTACTATCTGGTTTTCTGGACTGTAGGGCATTAGAAAGAGGCAGAGAGTCTGTTGAATCAGAAGTACAAGCAGTGTCATAAAGGGATGACAAAGTACAAGTGGTTAAAATAAAAGACATGCTCGAATGTACAGTCTGGGAAAATTATAAAACCAAAATTACTGTACTACAGAAGTAAATTTCTTACCTGTTTATTATGTTTATGAATGACATAAAAGTGTAATCTGCCTTTTTAAAATAGGTTTTTCCAAGTCAACTGCTAGTTTTTATTGGCCATGTTGCTTCATGTTTATAAGTTCGCTTGTATAATTTCAGAAGATTAGTTTTTGGTAGTAACAATATGCAAACATAGTATCTTCACTGCAAATTGTGAAGTACATAAAATAGTATTATAATCACAGTACAGATCCTTTGAAGCCTCCAAATATTTCTAAGCAATACTTGTATAAGAATGCCAGATTATCATTTATTTATTTGGTAAATAAAATATTTGCCTAGTTTCTTCTATGGACCAGGAATATTGCCTGGTGCTAAGAATACAGTTGTAAATAAGGCATTATTCCTAACTTTAAGGAACAAAATGCCTATCTAGACCTTTGGCCCATATTAATATTCATAATGAATTTGCTTTTATTCACTTAAAACCATTAAATGAGGTAACATTAATGGAATTTTTTTGGTATATACATGTATATAATGTTGAGTCAGTGTTTTTGATATTGCCTAAATTCACCCTCTCATTTATTTTTTCACAAGTATCAAATAAATTGAAGACTACTAAATCAGAATAATTAACTTTGAAAATGGTATATAAATACCTAAGTCTGTGTTTCTTGGGAAGATTCAAGAAAAAAATTACACTTGAAATACACAGCACATAGTTTTCATTGAATGTTCTCTTTCCTGTCTTTTTAAGTGACTGTCTTTTTTAAGTGCCTTTTTTCTGAGGATCAGATAAAAGAGCCAGAATGTCTCATTGGAATATATTTTGTTTGCCTTTAATAGTTTACTACTGTTATCACTCTAATAATTTAAGCATGATTTTTCTTTTGTAAGTAAAAGACATTTAGTATATGATGGAGAGTGATGGAGCACAGCATATATTCTGTGGTGCTAAGATTTAATTTTGCTGATGAGTATTAAAATCATGTTTTTGCCTTGGAATTGGGTGATGCAAAATCATAATTCACATTTGGGCTGCACATCTTTTTAATAGCTTTGCTCCTATATTGCAAATCCCCCAAGGGTAGGCCTTGTAGTAGTGATGCTTCATGGCTTCTTTGGGCTTTGGTTCTTCTCTAGTTTTTAGATTACATGGTTTGGGGGTAGAGTTCAAGGTGAGCATGTGAGTTGGGTATGTGTAGAGTGGACAGTTGGCCCAGGAAACTTCATAAGTCATTGGGTAGGTGCCAGGAGGGTTAGGGAGTAAGAAACAAGAACCCCATCTAATGGCAAATGAGTTTCAGAGGTGGAATTTCAGGTCTTGACAGAATCAGTGGGAGGAAGGCCTACTTTTAGCCCCAAAGCCTCTTGAATTCTTGGCAATATTTGCAAATATGAGAAAAAAAGGAAAAAAACTAAGATATAGTAACAGGTCTAAAAATTGAATATAGCTAAAATGCAGGACATTTGTCATGATGAGTAAGATATGGGTTTGTTCAAGTGAACAGAAGTGAAAATTGTCATGGGACGAATAGCGAAGCTAATGTTGACATCAGGCTGGGCACCGTGGCTCATGCCTTCAGTCCCATAGGTGGGAAGATCTCTTGACACCAGGAATTTGAGAACAGCCTGTGCAAGAATACTAGACCTCATCTCTACAAAGTAAAAAACAAAAATGACAACAACAACAACAACAACAAAATAGGTGGATGTGGTGGCACTTTGCTGTAGTCCCAGCTACTCAGGAGGCTGAGGCAAGAGGATTGCTTGAGCCCAGGAATTCAAGGCTATCAAGAGTATCTCTAGCCTAGGACACAAAGCAAGATATGCCTCAAATCATTCAAAAAGGAAAATGGAAACCATAGAAAATTTAGTTAGCAATTAGTTTTGGAGCTCTAAACAGGGGTTAGTAGGGTATAGTTGCAGAAATATGACCTTCATTATAGATAAATAATTTTTTAAAAATATGTAGGGAATTATTTGTGGCAGATTATTTATATGCTTCAAAGACATATGACATATGGAACATGTTGTGATCTAAGGCTAAAAGAGCAATTTGTTGTTCATCTCTTAAAAGTAGTCCTACCAGCTCATAAATTCACACCAAGTCAATTTCCCAACAGTTTTGTCCTTGCATACTGTAAAGCTAAACAGCATTGAAAGAAATTGATAATTATAGTCTCCTTTGTAATTTGCCTTGTAAAGTATTCTCATTGAGATTCACTTTGTGGTACCCTGTCTCGATTGGTAATTCTTTTCTGTGAGAATGCTTTGGTTGAGTTGTGTTATTAATCAAAATTTATGCCTCCCAGAAACTGTTTCTATGAGGGGGAAAAAGTAGTGATGACACAAGAGAAAAGCAAACCATGAATGTGAAATCTTATACAATATTGGGTCCACCCCACTGGGAGGTAGTTTTCTATTTCTGGAACTGGTATATACATTAAAACTTTCTTTATAACGTACTGACAATATTGAGAATTTAAGATTGTGATGTATAGTTTAGTCTCATTAATACATCTTAAGAGTCTGTGCTTTGCCAGCATGTTGGTCTGTTTTGAAAACCTTTTTATTTTTTAACTTTACAGTGTGATGAGATGCTCAATTCATCCTGTAGAAGATAAAAGGTGCTGTGCTTACCTAGGAGGACTATCACACACAGAGCCCATGAACATTTCTAAACCATTGTAACTGGTCAGAGTTTCTCCCTCGTCTCCCCAACTTTACCTGTTTCCATGAAGCAATACCTGTTCTTTTGCTTCTGATATTGGCTCTGTGATAGAGCATGTTCACTTATGATTCAAGTGGCTACTTAATATCACATTAACCAGTTTGGGGAAGTACTCTCTCCCCACAGGTTGTAGAAAATAGTTCTTGCCTTCATGGTTCTGGTGGCCCTGCAACTGAGATAAAGGGGAGTGAAAGACAGCAGTTAGAGTAGAAAGAGTCAAATATTATCTTGAATAAGTGCCCAGAGGGAATGAATGCTTATTGCATGTGTGTGTGTGCTGACCTTTCATAATTAAAGAAGTGTTTGCCTCAAAAATCATCCTATTCAAAACTACGTCTTTATATTTTCACAAGTGTTTCTAAATTAGAAGCCTCATATTAACAAATATGTGATGGTTGTATGTCCAGTTTTTGTCAAGTATGTCGGGAAAGTAATCTTCATTGGGGTCCCAAGATCATAGTTTGGGATGGGGAGAGATGGAACTGGTATCTGTGAGGTATCACCGCCCAGTTTCTCACAGAATAGCTGACATGGTCACTTATTTGTGCTCTGGAAAGCATCAGAATGATACAAACCTCTGAAGTGAAAGGAAACTTCTACAAGCCCAGACTTCTCTTTCGATCCTCTTTCCACATCATTAATGTATTTCTCTTCCTTCTTTTGAAAGTCCTTATGACTTGGAAGAAATATACTACTGTACCTCTGAGGTAGAAGATGTGTAGAGCACGGAGACTCCTGAAAAGGTCTGAGGAGGCTGCAGATGAGGCCAGCAGTGTGAAAGCAACTCTTTGGATAGAAGTGTGTAATGGGCTGAGAAGCCTGGCCAGCCTCTGTGGTAACACTGGGTTGAATTTTGGTCTTTTTTTTTTTAATTATTTTTTATTGAGTCATAACTGTGTACAATGATTCAAGCTTGGAGTACAGTGTGCGGGCTTCCCATACAATCGGAGATATTTTTATCCACCTGATTAATGTAACATTCATGATATTTTCTCATTT
>CAUYRH010018504.1:0-42008 GCA_963574655.1 Perodicticus potto
CAGGGACTTTGGCAGCAGGTGGGAGTGAAGGGCAGCTGGGGCTGCCACTGGGCAGTCACCGGGCACAGGAGGAGAGCACCAGCCTGGGAGTAGCTTCACTCACACACGCAGGAATACTCACCTACTGGCCAGCCACACCACGCACACAGAACAGATGCAGACATCTACCCAGCATCAGCCACAAGTCCTAAAAAGTTTTGCTATCAACCTTCACCATCTTGAATATCTTTTCTGGCCAGAGAAAGAAAAATGTTCTTTCTTTCTTCTAAATTGGCTTTCACCATTTTTAAAAACTAAAAATTCATTAAAGAGCATCTATAAGAACAAAAGAAAATAAAATTACTGGAACTGTTGGATAACTCTAAAATAAAATGGCTTAAAAGAAATACAGGAGATGTTATTTGGAACAGAAATATTCCTTAAATTGTCTTCTGTGGTTTTTACTCACAAGAATTCAGTTCACATTCACAACTAGTTAATAATCATTATTAAATATCATCTATCAAGTGATCAGCATTTCTCCACTCAGAATGAGCCTAAGGACATTAATTTTATGAAATTTAATGTATGACAAGTATGAACTTTAAATATAAGTGTTTCAACTATAGAAAGGCTTTTTCCCTTGGGGAGTAGAGCTGACCAATGTGACTCAAAGATTTGAGAAACTGGTGCAATGTCCCACATATACCATTAGTAACTGTGATTATCTAAAAATAAAAATTTATTTTCTTTTAATAAATTTGTGTTATTTTTCAAATAGTTGCTATGTTGTTAGGTCATAAATGCTTATTAAGCTGTTTGTACCTAATTACCTAATAATATATAAACAAAACCATTGTTTATTTCTTAAGTAGTATTCTGATTATCCATATCTCTTTTGTGTATAAGTCTGAACCAAAAGTATTATGACTTTCCTCTAATTTAATCCTGACATTTTTATGAGTGGCCATAGACAAGACAGACACTCTCTATGAAGACCTTGTCCAGGGCCTTGTTAAGGTGTGTTGGGCAGATGAGATACCATGAGAAAATAAAACTAAAATGCATAAAACAGAAGACATGTCTTACGTACAGGTAAGGAGAGAGAGAGAAGAGGGATGCCCATGAAGGCCAGCAGAAGTCTAGACGAAGTGGGGGGCTCAACTAGTAGATACGGAATGAGAGACAGGACCTGGGGGATTATGTCTTCATTAAGGTTTATACACATCATACCTTAGGCAATCCCTCCAGACTTGTGGTTTGGCTAGTATAAAGAAAACATGTACAAAGGGGGAGAATTTATTTACATTAGTCTGACGTAATTGTAAGGGGTTACTGTGATCACCAGCTGTGAGATGTGTTGGGTTTGGGGGCTATGGGATGAGGAGTAAATGGGCTGTATCACAAACAGACACACAGGGACGGAGTGTTTAAGCCAAAAGTGAGAAAGTACAATTGGATTTCAAACAACTTATATCAGGCCTAAAACTGGATGCCAAGGCGACAACTATATTAAATAAATGAGCATTTATGACAAATGATAAAATCAAGACCACATCAAGAGAAACAATATTTCCTAATACTCAGTAAATTATTACAATTTTTGAACCATTATGATGTAAGAAATCAGAATTGAAAGACTATCTTGCAAAAGATGAATAAATGTGTTCCACAAATGATGTTTAAATGATGCTTCAGTTAAATGAAACACACTAGCATGTAACTACACTTAGGGTTCCTTGGTAGGGCAGAATTCACCAACTAGAGCTTCCAGCCATGAATCAAGGGCTGCCTCACAAAGAAGTGAAAGCCTCAGTGTTCAAATTATTCAGGGGAGACCTGGACTATTATCTGTCACAGATGTTTTATAATGAATGTACTAAGTTAGAAAAAGGACTGCAAAAACAACAGCCATTAAGACTGCTGATTCTATGATGATTCTGATATTCTAATTTCCAGTTAAATAATTCCAATAATAAGTTAAATAATGACATGCTGTGCATGACAATCTCTGAGTCTTTGGAGAGCCTTTGCTGTACTCCTTCTTTGGTTTAATTTAACAAAGATGGAGCAATTTTTTCATGAGTCTAACGTATGTTCCACCTCCATAGCATTGAGCATATTCAACAAACATTCATCAATTTGGTATAGTTCAGAGTGTCCACAGTGCCTATGTTTCTGCCTGACATATAGCAAGCACTCATTTAATAGCTGTTTTTTTTAAATAGCTGTTTTTATGAAAGAATGTATGAAATGAAAAAAATCTTTTATATCTGTCAATTACTAGCCATAATGCCTTGAGAATATTATGTGACATCTGTAAGCCATCAATGGATTCCTCAGTTTCTTTAAAATTGGGTTTTAAATTGAACATAGCCTTTTTGTCTTCCTCCGCAGGACCAGCATAATAGTAACTGTAATTTTTAGTAAGTTATTGAATGTGGAAATGAAAATTAAGGAACAATTATGAGAGATCCCACTGAGAAAGAAAAGACAGAAATGGACAACTGAATAGATTCATTTCATTTCTGAATGAGAAATGAATCACATTTCTCAAGGTGCATGACTGAGCAAAGAAGTGACGGGTTCACTTAGCCGTTGGTTGAAAAAAGATATTTGGAAAAATATTCTTGTGTGCATTTTTCAGATTGGTAAATCATGTACTATAAATCACTAAGACAAATTGCATCTTGCCCTTCAGCTTTCAAACTTACAATACAGACTTACCTGTAGAGAAGATACTCCTTAAGGTAAAGCAATGGTTCCCAGGACTGGGTACCCATTGGAATCACCAGTGGCATTTTAGAAACTTCTGGTGCCTGAGTTCCAGTCTTAGAAATTGTGATGTATTTGTTCTAGGTTTCCAGAAGTTAAAGAGATCTCTAGTTAATTCTAATGTACAGCCTTTGCTGAGACCTATACAGGAAGTCAAAAGCACTTTTTCTTAATCACCTGAACTATTTAAAATATTGATTGATTACCTATGACTAAGTGATTATAATTAGATTCTAATGAACCAGAATTCTATAGACCCTTGTTCTTAAAGTTTTGGTCCTCATACCAGTTTCATCTTCTGGGAAGTCAGAAAAATAATTTATTAGAGCAATTCAGGCTTATTAAATCAGAAATCTGGGATTAGGGCACAGCAAAATGTTTTGTTCAGTGATTCTAAAGCACTCTCACTTGTCAATCACTGCCGTGGGATATATGAATTTTACAGAATCCCCACAAAGCCTAATTTCACCAGCCACATTTAATTAAAGTTTTCATGTTAATAGAGTTGACAGTGCCAAACAAAAGCAAAAGCAAGTCAGTGAGAGATTATAAAAAATCCTCCCCTCAGTTATGGGAAAGAGAAGTCTTATGAGGAGCAGTAAAGAATACTGCATGTTGAACAAATGATGGCTCAGATTTGGCAATATAAAATAGAAGGTTTTTAAAATTTTACTGTAATTTGAAAAGTGTTAAATTTAAGACAGGAGACTCAATTAGTAAGTGCCCTTGAGTGACATAGATCCAGGTTCAATCAAACAAAACAATGAAAAAACCGTATAAGATGAATATAAAACTCGTGACTCTGTAATAAGGACTTTTGAATTGCCTTAAGATGTTTAAATACAAAAGAAAATTAACAGTTTAAATCTATAGGTAAATCCATTCTTCAACTGAACTAAATAATATGGTGGGTACATACTAAGGATGTAAAGGGTCTGTAGCCATCACAAACTACTACCAAATCTCATTCATGTGTTATCTGCAAGGGAAAGTAACCCTGAGAGAAGAGGTTGTTTCCTTTGCCCTTTTCCTGCCAGCACAAAATGAATATTGAAATAATTGCCAATGTTAATGGCACCAAAGACTAATTCCCAAGGGCATGAGACCTAAAACAAGAAGGAGAGCCAAGACATTGTCAGTGTGTGTAATGGAGGAGTAGGTGCCTGGTTTGGGGATGAGACAGATGAAAAGGTATCAGAGCTTGGAGTAGGTAGCTTAATGGAGAGTGAAGGGGCTGGAAGAGAGGGAAATATAATCTTTTCTTTCTTCATGGTTTAGTGCAGCATTGACTCAGTTCACAGATCACTTCTCTGGGAGTGGGTATACTTCCATTTGTTTGATAAATATTAATATTATAGGTGTCCTAGGATAGATGTACCTCTGTTCCTCTCTAATAGTTAAATATTTAATAGTTAAGCTGCTTTATCTGTAAACCATAGCACAAGATGGCTTTACAGGAAAGAAAAGGATAGGCCAGTGTGCTGGTTTCTGCAAAGCTGAGGATCTAGATTTGCCAATAAGCCTCTCTGAGGAATTGCACCATAGAAAAGAAATGGCAGAGTAGAAGTTTTGCAATCGGAAATTGTTAGAAAGCTCATTCCAGGCAAAGGATGGATGCTGGAGAAATTGGCAAAAGTGCCTATTTGGGAAGGCATATAATATGGTGGCCTTGCCTTCCCTTCACTCCGCTTACCTTCCCTCTTTTCCACTCCTCTTTATTTCTTTTTTTCTTTCTTTGATGTCTGTCAAGCTAATAGAGAAAGAACTCCTAATTCCATTCCTGTGCTTCCTTTGCTTGAAGACAGGGCCTGGATGTCTGGCTATTTCCCATGACTGAACAGTAGCTTTGACTGCTCTTAAGAGTACATGGGAGTGCTGAGCATGCAGTGGAAACACCAATTACTCTATTAATGACAACAATAGAAGAAAGGGGTGAATAATTAAATGACAATTGTACACAGAGGTTTCATGTGGATTTGTAATTTATAAAACTTTTTTCAATTGTTCCAGGGTATAATGTGGAAAAAAGATGAAATTGAAAAGAAAATTGAACATTTTACTAATCTTGTGCGTACCTCGAATGTTGGTACCAGGTTCTACTTGTCCTGTAATGATTTTTTGGCTTTCCTTTTTTTTTTTTTTTTTTTGAGAATGCTTAAGGTTATTTTATTTTAAGTTTTTTTTTTTTTTAATTAAATCATAGCTGTGTACATTAGTGCAATCATGGGGTACAGTGTGCGGGCTTCACATACAATCTGAAATATTTTCATCCAACTGTTCGACATAACTTTCATGAAATTTTCTAGTTTATTATGTGAAAACATTTGTGTTCTGCATTTAGTAGGTTTCACCTGTCCCTTCTAAGATGCACCATAAGTGTGATCCCACCATTTACCCTCTCTCCACTCACCCTCACCCTTCTCCTTCCCTCCCTTACTGCTTTACACATATTCTTCTGCTATAATTGGGTTGTAGCCTACATATGAAAGCTATAATTTAGCTTCATAGTAGGGCTGTATACATTGGATACTTTTTCTTCCATTCTTGAGATACTTTGCTAAGAAGAATGTGTTCCAGCTCCATCCATGTAAATATGAAAGAGGTAAAGTCATCTTTCTTTAAGACTGCATAATATTCCATGGTATACATATACCACAATTTATTTAATCCATTCATGGATCAATGGGCACTTGGGCTTCTTCCATGACTTAGCAGTTATGAATTGGCCTGCAATAAACAATCTGGTACAGATATCTTTGTTATAATGTGATTTTTGGTCTTCTGGGTATATACCAAGTAAAGGAATTATAGGATCAAATGGCAGATCTATGTTTAGATCTCTGAGTATTCTTCAAACGTCTTTCCAAAGGAATGTATTAGTTTGCATTCCCACCAGCACCATAGAAGTGTTCCCTTTTCTCCACATCTGGAGGGTGGGTGGAGAGAGGGTAAATGGTGGGATCACACTTATGGTGCATCTTAGAAGGGAAAGGTGAAACCTACTAAATGCAGAACACAAATGTTTTCACACAATAAACGAGAAAATCTCATGAAGGTTATGTTGATCAGTTGGATGAAAATATTTCAGATTGTATATGAAGCCCGCCCACTGTACCCCGTGATTGCACTAATGTACACCACTATGATTTAATAAAAAAAATAAAAATAAAAGTCTGAAACCCTGGGGGAAAAAAAAATAAAAAAAAATAAAAGGAAATGCTGAGAACAGGACAGTCTTCTGGCAAGCCTAGACACATTTTGTGACTTCGGGGCAATCCCCAAGTCACAAGTAATTCAGTGTTCCAGAATGAGATAAGGTTGGTCACTCACTAGTAAGCATGTGTTAAACATTGATGCTTAGTAGTTCTTCATGAGGGTTGTGGGGAAAGAACACGTGAGGAGAGTACATGGTAATCCTTATGCATGCAGCCCTCATATGCAATTACCTTAACTCTCCACACCTGTTGTGTATAACCTTAATAAATAGCAGTTGCAGAGGGGGCATGGGGCTACCCTGTAATTAAGGTTAGCCCGCCTCCTGCAAACTTGTACTTCTAATCCGTGTCCTTCCTACAGCGACGAGATGAGGGCCATAGGGATCGTGACAGGATAGCATCAACTATGTCTGATTTTTCTCTCCATATTCACTTTTTTCTAAATTATTATAGTATTATCCCCAGAATCTGAACATCCCAGATCTCAAACAACTTGGAATCTGAATGAAAAATTCAAGCAAATTTTTGTTCAAAATCTGAACACTACCATGGAATTTGGACACCCGCCATATTGTTCGTGTGTTTTTGTGCCTAAGTTTTCCCAGCCCTCAGGCTACCCATGTGCATTGTCATTCAGTTGGTTACCAGAATCTGTCGTGTAAGCATCTCCTATGACTTTCACTGCTAACTTTATGCTTTTGTGCCTGTTTGGTGTTATTTGTTTATATAATAACAACTAAGTGTGTTGGCCAGGGGTCCTAAAAAGTATAGTGAGGACAATAAGAGTAAGTAAGAGGAAAGCTATTGGAGCTACAATTGAAGTTAAGAAAGATCTTAACGCTAAGCACGAAAGCCGTACATGTGTGGCTGATCTCGCTACTATGTTTGGGATGCCTAAATCGACTTTTTGTACAATTCTGAAAAATAACTATCAGAGCAGCTGATGTGGTGAAAGAGGTTAAGACACTGACCTCTAAGAAATGGAAAAGTATGGAAGTGATAAAAAAAAATCCTCTTAGTTTGGATTGATTAAAAAAATAGCTGGCTGGTGTTGTAATTTCTGAGATGATAATTTGTGAGACAGCCAAGTCCTCCCTGATGATTCAGTGAAAGGCATGCCTGACACTAGTGGTTAAAAGAAGGAATTTAAACAAGTAGGGGGTGATTCGAGAACTATAAGAAAAGGACTGGGCCCCATAGTGGTGGTATGCACAGGGAGGCTGCCAGTTCTATTTCAGAAACAGCAGAAAAGTTTGTAAAGGTGTTTAAGGAGTTCGTGAACAGTGAGGTATATGTTTCAAACCAATTGTTCTTTTGTGACAAAACAGGCTTTTTTAATTTTATGTTTTTTTTTTTTTTTTTTTTTTTTAAACAATTTTGCTCTGTGCCAGGTTCTTTATTTTGTTTTTATTTACTTTTTTTGTTGTTGTTTGGGATTCATTGAGGGTACAAAGAATTAGGTTACACTGATTGCAGTTGTTAGGTTAAGTTCCTCTTTTAATTGAGTCCTGCCCCTAAGAGGTGTGCCACAACCTGAGATGCCCCCCCACCTCCTCCCTCCTCCCTTCTCCTCATCCCCCATTCTCCTACCCCCCACCTTGCATAAGGTCGTCTACTGCCTTCATATTAGAGTCGGGTACATTGGATTCTTGCTTCTCCGTTCTTGTGCTTTTTAAAGAAGAATGTATTCCACCTCCATCCAGGTTAATACAAAAGACATAAAGTCTCCATCTCTTTTAATGGCTGAATAGTATTCCATGATATACATATACCACAGCATGTTAATCCATTCTCAGGTTGGAGGGCTTTTAGGTATTTCCACATTTTGGAAATTGTAAATTGAGCTGAGATAAACAGTCCAGTGCAAATGTCCTTATGATAAACTTTTTTTTTCTTCTAGGTAGGTGCCTAGTAATGGGATTTCAGGATCAAATGGGAGGGCTAATTTGAGTTCTTTGAGGATTCTCCATACTTCTTTCCAAAGAGGTTGTATTTGCAGTCCCGCCAACAGTGTAAAGTGTTCCCTTCTCTCCACATCCAAACCAGCATCTGCATCTTTGAGACTTTGTGATGTGGGCTTTTCTCACTGGGGTTAAGTGATATTTCAAGGTGGTTTTGATTTGCTTTTCTCTGATGATCAGGGATGATGAGCATTTTTTCAAATGACTGTTAGCCATTCGTCTGTCTTTGTCAGAAAAGGTTATGTCCATGTCTCTTGCCCAGTACTATATGGGATTGGTGGGTCTTTTTTTGTTGATTTATTTGAGTTCTATATAGATTCTAGTTATGAACCCTTTGTCAGATTGATACCCTGCAAATATCTTTTCCCATTCTGAGAGTTGTTTTTTTGCTTTACTTGTTATGTCCTTATCTGTGCAGCAGCTTTTCAGTTTAATTAAGTCCCATTTGTTAATTTTTGTTGTTGTTGTGATGGCCGCAAAAGCCTTTGTCATAAAATCTTTCCCCAGTCCAACATCATCAATATTTTTATTATTTTATGTCTTAGATTTAAATCTCTTATCCATCTTGAGTCCATTTTTGTAAGGGATGAAAGGTGTAGGTCAAGTTTCCATCCTTTACATGTGGTTATCCAGTTCTCCCAGCACCATTTGTTAAATAGGGATTCTTTTCCCCACTGTATGCTTTTCTTTGGTTTAACAAAGATCAGATGGCAAATGGAGACTGGTTTTATCTCTTGGTTTTCTATTCTGTTCTGTATGTCTATGTCTCTATTTTTGTGCAAATACCATGCTCTTTTGATTACTGTGGACTTGTAATATAGCCTGAAGTCTCATAGAGTGATACCTCTGGCTTTGTTTTTATTACTAAGAATAGCCTTAGCTATACAGGGTTTTTTCTGGTTCCATACAAAAGAAGTACTATATTTTTTTTCCCAATTTTTCAAAATATGATGTTGGTATTTTAATGGAGATTGCATTGAATCTGTACATTGCTTTGGTAGAATAGACTTTTTGACAATGTTGATTCCTCCCAGCCAAGAGCATGGTATGTTCTTCTATTTGTTAGTGTCTTCTGCAATTTCTTTTCTTGGGGTTTCATAATTCTCTTTGAAAAGATCTTTCATCTCTTTTGTTAGGTATATTCCTAAGCATTTCATTTCCTTTGAAGCTACAGTGAAGGGAATTGTGTCCTTGATTTGCTTCTCAACTTGACTGTTATTGGCATATACAAAGACTACTGATTTGTAGACATTGATTTCATACCCTGAGACATTACTGAATTTCCTGATGACTTCCAGGAGTTTTGTGGTTGAGTCTCTGGGGTTTTCTAAATATAAGATCCTGTAGTCAACAAAGAAGGAGAGTTTGACCTCCTTTGCCCCCATTTGGATGCCCTTTATATCCTCTTGCTTGATTGCATTGGCTAGAACTTCCAGAACTATGTTGAATAATAGTGGGGATAGTGGACATCCTTCTCTGCTTATAGTTCTAAGTGTAAAAACTTTCAGTTTTGCACCATTTAGTATGATGTTAGCTGTGAGTTTGTCATAGATGGCTTCAATCCATTTAAGAAATGTTCCATCTATTTTCTTAAGTGTTTTTGTTAGAAAGAGATGCTGAATTTTGTCAAATGATTTTTCTATGTTTATTGAAAGGATCGTATGGTCTTTTTTATTTACTTCTATTGATATGGAGTTATATATTTATGGATTCCTGTATGTTAAACCAACCTTGCATCTCTTGGATGAAGCCTATTGGATTGTGATGTATAATTTTTGTAATGAGTAGCTACAATATATTAGCTAAGATTTTATTGAGTATTTTTGCATCGATATTCATTTGTGAAATTGGTCTGTAGTTCTCCTTTTTAGTTAGGTCCTTTCCTGGTTTTGGAATCAAGGTGATGTTTGATTCATAGAACATGTTGGGGAAGGTTCTTTCCTTCTCAATGTTTTGGAATAGGTTCTACAGTACACATACAAGCTCATCTTTGAAGATGTTATAGAATTCTGATGTGAAGTCATCTGGCCCTTGGCTTCTTTTTTTTTTTTTTTTTTTTGGAAACTTATTTATTGTTTTTGTAATCTCAGTGTTTGATACTTGTCTGTTCAAGAGATCTATTTCTTCCTGGTTAAGTCTAGGAAGATAATGTGATTCCAGGTATTGGTCCATTTCCTCCACATTGTCAAATTTCTGGGCATAAAGTTTTGGGTAGTCATAACTAATCTCTTGTATCTCTGTGGTATCAGTTGTTATTTACACCTTTTCATTTCTGATTAAGGTTATTAAATATTTTACTTTTCTATTTCTGGTTAATCTGGCCAATGGTTTATTGATTTCATTTATCCTTTCAAAGAACCAACTTTTTGTTTGATTAATGTTTTGAATGATTTTTTTATTTTCAGTTTCTTTATTTCTGATTTAATTTTGGTTATTTCTTTTCTTCTACTAGGTTTGGGATTGGATTGCTCTTCTGTTTCCATTTCTTCTTCTTTTTTTTAATTATTGGAAGTTCTGTAAGGGTAGAAGAAACCAGGTTACATTGATTGCATTTGCATTTGTTAGGTCCCCTCTAATAATTGTGTTTTGTCCCCAAAAGTTGTTTTCACACACCAAGACACCACCCCCTCCCTCCTTCCCTCTCTCCACTCTTCCCTTCTCACCCCTCCCTTCTTCCCTCTCTCTGCTATTCCTTTTTCCCACCCCACATCTGCCTTCCCTCTCTCTATGCTCCTCCCTGCCCCCACCCCCCACTGTTTACTAGGTCATTAATTGTCCTCATATGAAAATTGAGTACATAGGATTCATGCTCCTCCATTCTTGTGATGCTTTATTAAGAATAATAGGCTATCACAAAGGATGTAAAATCCATCTTTATTGATGGCTGAATAGTATTCCATGGTATATATGTATACCATAGCTTGTTAATCCATTCCTAGGTTGGTGGGCATTTAGGCTGTTTCCACATTTTGGCAATTGTAAACTGAGCTGCGATAAACAATCTAGTGCAAGTGTCCTTATGATAAAAATACTTTTTTTCCTTCTGAGTAGATGCCCAGTAATGGAATTGCAGGATCAAATGGGAGGTGTAGCTTGAGTTCTTTGAGGGTTCTCCATACTTCCTTCCAAAAAGGTTATATTAGTTTGCAGTTCCACCAGCAGTGTAAAAATGTTCCTTTCTCTCCACATCCACACCAGCATCTGCAGTTTTGAGATTTTGTGATGTGGACCATTCTCACTGGGGTTAGATGTTATCTCAGGGTGGTTTTTATTTGCATGTCTCTAATAATTAGGGACAATGAGCATTTTTCATATGTTTGCTACCATTTGTCTGTCTTCTTTAAAGAAGTTTCTATTCATGTCTTTTGCCCATTGATACATGGGATTGTTGGCTTTTTTTGTGTGGATTAATTTGAGTTCTCTATAGATCCTCGTTATCAAACATCTGATTAAAATATGCAGATATCCTTTCCCATTGTGTAGGTTGTTTATTGGCTTTGAGTGTTGTCTCCATAGCTGCACAGAAGCTTTTCAGTTTCATTAAGTCCCATTTCTTTATTTTTGCTGTTGTTGCATTTGCCATGTAAGTCTTCTTCATAAACTCTTTCCCCAAGCTGATATAATCAAGTTTTTTCCTATGCTTTCTTTGAGGATTTTTATTATTACATGCCTTAAATTTAGGTCTTTTACCCACCTTGAATCAATTTTTGTGAGTGGAGAAAGGTATAGGTCCAGTTTCAGTCTTTTATATGTGGTTATCCGTTTCCCCCAGGACCATTTATTGAATAGGGATTCCTTCCCCCATTGTATGTCCTAGTTTGGTTTATTGAAGATTAGGTGGCTGAAAGATGTTAGTTTCATTTCCTGGTTATCTATTCGATTTCACATGTCTATGTCTCTATTTTTGTGCCAGTACCATGCTGATTTGAACACTATGGCCTTGTAGTACAGCCTAAAGTCTGGTAAGCTATGCCCCTGGCTTTGTTTTTACTACTAAGAACTGACTTAGCTATATGGAGTTTTTTATGATTCCATTCAAAAAGAAGAATTCTTTTTTACAAGTCTTAAAAGTACAATGTTGATATTTTAATAGGGATGGCATTGAATCTGTAGATTGCTTTTGGAAGTATAGATATTTTAACAATGTTGATTCTTCCCATCCATTAGCATGATATGTCCTTTCATTTGTTAATATCCCCTGCTATTTCTTTTCTTAGGGTTTCATAATTTTCTTTATAGAGGTCCGTCACCTCTTTTGTTAGGTATATTCCTAAGTATTTCATTTTCTTTGAAGCTATGGTGAAGGGAGTAGTGTCCTTAATTAGTCTCTCATCTTGGCTGTTGTTGGTGTATATAAAGCCTACTGACTTGTGGACATCGACTTTATATCCTGAGACATTATTCTATTTTTTGAAGAATTCCAGGAGTCTTGTGGTTGAATCCTTGGGGTTCTCTAAGTTTAAGATCATATCATCAAAAAAGAAGAAAAGAGGGAGAGATTGACCTCCTCTGCTCCCATTTGGATGCCCTTTATTTCCTTGTCTTGCTTAATTGTATTGTCTAGAACTTCCAGCACTGTGTTGAGTAGTAATGGTGACAGAGGACAACCTTGTCTGGTTCCTGTTCTAAGTGGAAAAGCCTCCAGTTTTACTCCATTCAGTAAAATATTAGCTGTGGGTTTGTCATAGATGGCCTTGATCAGTTTAAGAAATATTCCACCTATGCCTATAACACAGGTCTCAACATGTGTGTCATGACCCCTTTGTAGCAATGAAAATACATTGAGGCATTAAGAAGGTTGAGAACCATTGCCCTATACTCTTCAGTGTTCTAATTAGAAAAGAATGCTGGATTTTATCAAATGCTTTTTCTGCATCTATTGAGAGCATCATATGATCTTTGTTTTTGCTTCTGTTGATATGGTGAATAATGTTTATGGACTTGCGTATGTTAAACCAGCTTTGCCTCCCTGCGATGAAACCTGGTTGATGTATGCCTTTTCTTGATGATAACCTGTAATCTATTGGATAGGATTTTGTTGAGAATTTTTGCATCTTTATTCATTAGTGAAATTAGTCTGAAGTTCTCCTTTTTAGTTGTGTCTTTTCCTGGTTTCCGTGTCAGGGTAATGTTTGCTTCGTAGAACGTGCTGGGGAAGATTCCTTCCTCTTCAATTTTTTGGAATAATTTCTGCAGTATGGGAATAAGCTCAATTTTAAAGCAACTAAAGTCAAAGATAGGCACTTCATACTGGGAATAAACTCAATTTTTTGGAATAATTTCTGCAGTATGGGAATAAGCTCTTCTTTGAAGGTTTGATAGAATTCTGATGTAAAGCCATCCAGGCCAGGGCAATTTTTTTGTTGGGAGATTTTTTTATTGTTTCTTTGATTTCAGTGCTTGAAATTGGTCTGTTTGGGAGATCTATTTCTTCCTGGCTAAGTCTAGGGAGAGGGTGTGATTCCAAACATTGATTTATTTCTTTCACACTGTCAAATTTCTGGGCATAGAGTTTCTGGTAGTATTCAGAGATCATCTCTTGTATCTTTGTGGCATCATTTGTTATTTCCCCTTTATCATTTCTGATTAAGGTTACTAGAGATTTTCCTTTTCTATTTCTAGTTAGTCTGGCCAAAGTTTTATCTATTTATTTTTTTCAAAAAACTAATTCCTTGTTTTGTTAATTTTCTGAATGATTCATTTGTTTTCAATTTCATTAATCTCTGATTTAATTTTGGATATTTCTTTTCTTCTGCTGGGTTAGGCTTAGATTGTGCTTCTTTCTACAATTCCATAAAATGGCTTGTGAGTTTGTTGATGTGTTCTCTTTCTGTTTTTCAGATTTAGGCACCTAAAGTGATAAATTTTCCTCTCAGGACTGCTTTTGCAGTATCCCACAGGTTATGGTAGCTTGTGTCTTCATTGTTGTTATGCTCAAGGAAGTTAATGAATTCCTCTTTTATTTCTTCCTGCACTCAACTATCATTCAGCATAGGATTGTTGAATTTCCATGTCTTTGTGTGGAGTTGAACGTTTTTGTTGGAGTTGAGTTCCACCTTTAATACATTGTGGTCTGAAAAGATACAAGGTAAAATTTTAATTCTTTTGATTCTGTTGAGGGCTTTTTGTATGTGTCCTAGGATATGATCAATTTTGGATACTGTTCCATGGGGTGATGAAAAGAATGTATATTCTTTAGCTTCGGGATGGAGTGGTTCTATATATGTCTATCAAGCACAGTTGTTCTAGGGTCTCGTTTAAGTGCCTTATACCTTTGTTTTGTTTCTATTTAGAGGATCTGTATAGCTCTGTAAGAAGAGCATTAAAGTCCCTGTTATTATGATGTTATAGGATATCATAATTGCTCAGACTAATTAAGGTCTGTTTCAAGAATGTGGGAGCATTTAAGTTGAGTGCCTAAATATTTAGAATTGAAATGTCTTCGTGTTGTATTTTTCCCTTGACCAGTATGAAGAGTCCATCTTTGACTTTTCTGACTTTCATTGCTTTAAATCAACTTGTATCTGAAAGTAAGATTGCAACTTCTCTTTTCTTCTGAATTCTGTTTGCCTGAGAACTTGTCTTCCAACCCTTAACTCTGAGTTGGAATTTGTCTTTTCATGGTAGATATGTTTCCTGCAGACATGAATGGATGGCTTGTGTTTTTTAATCCAATTAGCCAATCTATGCCTCTTCTGTGGGGAATTCAAGCCATTAACATTTATTGAGATAATTGATAAATGTGGTAGTGTTCTATTCATCTTATTTTGTGAAAGTCCATTGCTTAGTTTTGTCTTTTGCACCATTTAGATTCTGTCCTTTAATTTCTGGGTGCTTACTTTGCTGGTGGTCCATTGTGATGGTCAGTGTGTAGAACATGTTGGAGTATTACCTGTAGAGCTGGTCTTTGTTGTGGCAAATTTCCTCAATGTTTGGGTTTCAGTCAAAGATTTGATTTCTCCATCAATTTTAAAGCTTAACTTAGAAGGATATAGAATTCTGGGCCAAAAATTGTTTTGTTTAAGTAGATTAAAGGTAGTTTACAATTGTCTTCTTTCTTGGAAAGTTTCTTTAGAGAAGTCTGCAGTCATCCTGATAGATTTGCCTATGGATGTCAACTGGTGCTTGCTTCTGGCAGCTAGCAGAATCTTCTCTTTAGTCTTGACTTTGGACAGGTTCATAACAATGTGTCTTGGAGAAGATCAACTTTAGTTGAGATGACCTGGGGGTCAATAGGTTTGTGTCAGAATCTTTGGTGATATTTGGGAGATTTTAATTTATAATATTCATTTATAATATAAATTTTCATTTATAATCTCTAGAATGGCTTCCATTCCTCTGGGGCATTCTTTTTCCCCTTCTGGGATACTTATAACTCATATATTTGAATGTTTCATAAATTCCCATAATTCTGTCAGTGAATGTTCTGCTTTCTCTCTCTTTATTTCTGCCTTTTTAACTATCTGTTACCTCAAGAGCTTTGTCCTCTGAGATTCTTTCTTCTGCATGGTCTAATCTGTTGTTGATACTTTCTATTGCTTCTTTAATTTCCCTAATTGACTGCTTCAATTCCTTCAGCTCTGCTACATTGTTTCTATACTCTTCATATTGTTCATCTCTTATTTGATTCTGTTTTTGGATTTCCTTTAGGTTATTTTCCACTTTCTCAGCAATTTCCTTCATTGTTTTCATAATCTGTATTTTAAATTCTCCTCTGTCATTTTTAACATTTCTTTATAGGTGGGATCCTCTGCAATAGCTACCTCCTATTCCCTTGGATGGGTTGCTCTGGACTGGTTTTTCATGTTGCCATGACTTTTCTGCTGATTCTTTCTCATGAGTGTTTTCTTTCACCTGTTTCCTTGCCTTAATTGTCCTTTCACTTCCTTTTGCTCTTTAAGTTACTGTGCCTCTGGCCTAAGGTTTTGATGAGTCCTTTTGGTACAGGACTAAAGGATGAGAAGATTGAAGAGCAAGAAGGGAAAAATGATCATTAAAAATGGGGGGGAGGAGAAGGAGTGAGTAAAAGGGAATACTGGCAAAAAGAAGAGAGGCACAGAAAGAGGGAGATGGGAGTAAAAAAGGTGTACAGTAAGGTACTTTGACTCAACCTTAAAAGCCCCAGACTCTTGAGGTGCTGGGTTGGGTGGTTCCCTTGAGGTCAGCAGCTCTTTGACAGCCTGAGCCAGTATAGTACCCCATCTCCACCAAATAGAGAGGAAAGGCAGAAATAGTATAAATCAAACCAAAATAAACTAACAGAAAACCTTACAGGATAAAATAGGGATAAAACCAAATAACCAAAATTGGGGCAGGAACACTAGCAATAATGAAGTTCTTATTATTGAAGAAGGCAATAATGGAAAATTATATTTATTCATTTATTTTTATATTTTTAATAGATCATTTAGATTTTATATTCCACATCACATGGCCTTTTTTATATGCCAGCATAATGGATACACTGGTGCAGAAAAGCTGGGGGATTTTTCTCCTGGGCCTGTTCCATATTTTTTAATTTATTTTTTATTAAATTGTAGCTGTGTACATTAATGCAATTGTTGGGTACAATGTGCTGGTTTTATATACAACTTGAAATATTTTCATCAAACTGCTTAACATAGCCTTCATGGCATTTTCTTAGTTATTGCGTTAGTTATTTAGTAAATTTCACACGTACCTTTGTAAGATGCACTATAGGTGTGTTCCCACCAATTATCCTCCCTCTGCCCATCCTTCCCCATCCCCTCCCTATCTCTTTTTCCCATATTCTTGAGCTATAATTGGGTTATACCTTTCATATTTAACAAATGGTGCTGGATGAACTGGCTGGTGACCTGTAGAAGACTAAAACTGGACCCACACCTTTCACCATTAACTAAGATAGACTCACACTGGATTAAAGATTTAAACTTAAGACATGAAACTACAAAAGTACTACAAGAAAATGCAGGGAAAACACTTAAAGAAATTGGCCTGGGTGAATGTTTTGTGAGGAGGACCTCCCAGGCAATTGAAACAACACCAAAAATACATTACGGGGACCTGATCAAACTAAAAAGCTTCTGCATAGCCAAGAACACAGTAAGTAAAGCATGTAGACAGCCCTCAGAATGGAAGAAGATATTTGTGAGTTATGTCTCTGACAAAGGTTTAATAACCAGAATCCACAGAGAACTCAAATGTATTAGCAGGAAAAGAACAAGTGATCCCGTCTCAGGGTGGGCAAGGGACTTGAAGGGAAACTTCTCTGAAGAAGATAGGTGCATGGTCTACAGACATATGAAAAAATGCTCATCCTTAATCATCAGAGAAATGCAAATCAAAACTACTTTGAGATATCATCTAACTCCCGTAAGATTAGCCCACATCACAAAATCCCAAAACCAGAGATGTTGGTGTGGATGTGGCGAAAAGGGAACACTTGTACACTGCTGGTGGCAATGCAAACTAACACGTTCCTTTTGGAAAGATGTTTGGAGAATACTTAGAGATCTGAAAATAGACCTGCCATTTGATCCTATAATTCCCTTACTAGGTATATATCCCGAAGACCAAAAATCACATTATAACAAAGATATTTGTACCAGAATGTTTATTGCAGCCCAATTCATAATTGCTAAGTCATGGAAGAAGCCCAAGTGCCCATCAACCCACGAATGGATTAATAAATTGTGGTATTTGTACACCATGGAATATTATGCAGCCTTAAAGAAAGATGGAGACTTTACCTCTTTCAGGTTTATATGGATGGAACTTAGGAAAGTATCAAGAATGGAATAATAAATATCCAATGTACTCAATGTACATATTCTTCTTAGGAAAGTATCAAGAATGGAATAATAAGTATCCAATTTACTCAGCCCCACTATGAAACTAATATATAGCTTTCATATGAAAGCTATAACCCAATTATAGCCCAAGAATATGGAGAAAGGAGCAAGGGAGGAGAGAGGTAAGCAGGGAAGGAGGATAGGTGGAGGGAGAGTAATTGGTGGGACCACACCTACGGTGCATCTTAGAAGGGTACAGGTGAAATGTACTAAATGCAGGATATAAATGTCTGAACACAATAACTAAGAAAATGCCATGAAGGCTATGTTAACCATTTTGATGAAAATATTTCAAATTGTATATAAAACCAGTACATTATACCCCATGATTGCATTAATGTACACAGCTATGATTTAATAAAAAGTAAAATAAAATAACATATGGTATATATACACCATGGAATATTATACAGCCTTTAAAAAGATGGAGATTTTACTTCTTTCATGTTTACATGGATGGAGGTGGAAAATTGTATTTAAAATAGAAAAATGAAGAAAGAAAAAAAAAGAAATCTAGGGGGAAAATCTTGGAGAAAAAAACCCCAACAAATAAAAAAAAAAAGCAGTATATATATCTTGTTGAATATTGGACAACAGATGATCTTCTTCTTCTGGGGTATGAGATGCTAAACACAATGTTGATACAGATGTAAGAGATGGAAACTAGAGGCCTCTGCTGACTTCTTTGTCCTTAAACCCCACAGGGTTGAGAGCCTGAATCTCTCCTCAGCACGCTTAAAGGTCACTTTAAGCTGTTAACCTTGGCTAAGCAGAAGCTTTCCAAGGAAAGCACTTGTTTCTGGGATCTCTCCTGAAGTGGCTGCCCACTTATCCAGTATGCCAAAACTTGTTTCACTCTATGCCGCTGAGGGTCGAGGCTGCAAGGCAGCCCTCTGCTGCCAAACGCTGTCCTCCTCTTCAAGTTACCATGCCTCTGACCTGAGGTGTTGTAGTATACTTTTGGTCAAGGACTAAAAGGACAAGAAGAGTGAAGAGCATGAAGGGATTAAAGTTAAAAAAAGTGGGGGGGGGGGAGAATGGAATGGGGGTGAGTAAAAGGGAAGATTGACAAAAAAAAAAAAGAGAGTGAGAGGAGTAATAGTGGTTATATTGGGGTACTTTGACCCACACCTACAAATCTCAACCTCTGGGGGAGCTGGGTTGGGTGGGTCCCTTGACATCTGCAGCTCTTTGCCAGCCTGAGCAGACACAGGACCCCACCTCCACCAAACAGAGGAGATAAACAGAAGTACTATAAATCAAATCCAAACAAGCAAACAACCTTAAGTGACAAAATTAGGGGAAAAAAACAAGTTCAGGGGCAGAAAAACTAGCAAAAATGAAACCTTGATTCTTGAGGAAGGCAATGATGGAAAATTATAATTACATGAGAAAAATGAAGGAAAAAAGCAAAAAAAAAATAGGGAAAAATGTTGAAAAAAAATTTTTTTAAAGGAAAAAAAAAACTATATTATACATATGGTTTATTTATGAGCCCTGGTTTATGAGAAAGATCCCTGTGCCCCTGAAGTGTTGTTTCTGGGCAGATCCCACAAGCCAGGGGTGCCTTCAGTCTCCCCAGTCTCATATATATGTGTGTATACATATATATACACATATTCCTGGGCAGCAGGTAATCTTGTGATCTTCCAGAGTATGAGATGCTACCACAATGCTGATATAGCTATGTAAGATGGAGACTGGAAGCCTCTGCTGACTTCTTTGCCCTCCAACCCTGCAGGGTTGGGAGCTTGAATCTCCTCTCAGTCCACTTAGTAGACACACCTCAACCTTTCTAACCGTGTACCTTTGCTAAGCAGTGGCTTTTCCAGGAACACGTGTGTCTCTCAGTTCTCTCCAGAAGTGGCTGCCTGCTTATCAGGTGCACCAGAACTGGCCTTGCTCTAGGATCCTAAGGGCCAAGTCTGTAAGGCAGCTCTCCCACATGGCTGTGCCCAGCGTTCCCCCAAACAATGAAAGCTCTGTTCTGCCCTGATGGCTCAGTCCTGGATTCTGGGCGCTGTTTAAAGTCACTTGCTCACTGGCCTAAGGTCTCCCAAGGTAACTCAACTCTGTGTACAAGTTAAAAAAAAACAAACAACAACAAAAAAAACGCAGAAGCCTTCCCTGTCTGCAAACTCACCGCTGCTATAGCTGCTGCTGCTACCATAGCCACCATAGCCAGCCAGCCTCTGACAGATTACAAACACTTGTCACTTCTTCACTATTTTCGTCCTCCTCTTGGGGTCCTGAAGTCTCTTGCTCCCTCCCTGTGCTCTCGAAGGGATCTTTCTGGGTAGAGCCCACCAGCCAGGGGTGCCTGGTGTCTTCTCTCCTCAATCTCACAATGCCCAGTTGCAAAGAAGCTGTGTCTCATTTGCTATCTTGCTCCACACCTTCTATTTTTAGTCTTTTATATTTTAAATTTTCTTAATTTACTTAATTCAAATATTATTATTTGCTAATATTTGGCTTAAAATCCGGTGTGTTTACTATTAAAATCATTTTGGAAATTCAAGTTTGTGGGACCCAAGAACAGATCAAACCATTTTCTATTATTTTAAAGTGGAAAAATTGTTTTGGAACTCAGAGTTTTGGGACGGATTAAGGTTGGATTCCAAGGTATCACTGTATTTTAGAATTTGAGAAATAACAAATGGCAGATGTAACTTTTTCAATCCTATTTCTTTCTTTCTTTTTTTTTTTGTTTTTCTTTTTTGGAGACAGTCTCACTATGTTGCCCTGGTAGAATGCTGTGGCATCACAGCTCATAGCAACCTCAAACTCTTGGTCTTAAGGGATTCTCTAGCCTCAGCCTCCTAAGTAACTGGGACTATAGGCACCCGCCTCAATGGCCGGCTATTTTTTATTGTTGTTGTTGTTGTAGTTGTCATTGTTTGACAGACCAGGGCTGGATTCCAACCTGCCAGCCCCGTGTATATAATTGGCACTCTAGCCACTGAGCTACAGGTGCTGAGCCTTTTAACTTTTTTAAAGTTTGAGAATATTACATTGGGTAGACATGTTTCGGTTACATAATTTTCTTTTGTACGATTTAAGCGAAAGTTGTAAGTATGCCCTTCACCTAGATTGTTTGCATTGTACCAGTTAGATATGAATTTACCCAATCCTGCCTCCCCACTCTGTTGATTTCTGTTGAGTTTTACTTCCATATGTGCATGTAAGTGTTGATCAACTAGCTCCAGTTTAGTATTGAATGCACATGGTGTTTGTTTTTCCATTCTTCCTATACTTCACTTGGAAGATGGTCTCCAGTTCCATCCAGGTTGTTATAAAAGATACTACATTGCCATTTTTTTATAGGTGAGTTGTACTTCACAACAATCACACCTTGTTAATCCACTCATGTGTTGACGGTTACTCAGTTTGTTTCCACGTCTTGGCAATTGTGAATTGTGCTGCTATACACATATTCAAGTGCAATATCTTTTTATAGAATGTCTTTTTTCCCCACTCTGAGTAAATATCTAATAGTGGAATTGCTGGAACAATTGGTAGGTTTACTTTTAGTTCTTTGAGGTATCTCCAATGTTACTTTCCATAGAGGTTTCAGCAGTTTTCAGTACCCCCAGTCCTTTCTCTCCACATCCACACCATTATTTGTTGTTTTGGGATTTTTTGAAAAGAGCCATTCTCACTGGAGGTAGTTGATATCTCATTGTGGTTTTGATTTGTATTTCCTTAATGATTAAAGATGTTGAGCATTTTTTTCATGTTTGTGTTGGCCACTAGACTATGTTCATCTGAAAAGTTTCTGTTGATCCTGTTTTTAAAGGCAATAATTCCATTTTCTCTGACACTTCATTTGAAATATTCTAATATATATTTTATTTCTAGGTTATAATACTTTATTAAGAATGGATATCAAATTGTTACAATTGTAACAATTGTTGTTCACTAATATTTTAATTAGTCAATCTTGTAGAAATTTTTTTTTTTTTTGACACAGAGTGTCAAGCTGTCACCCTGGGTAGAGTACCATTGCATCACAGCTCACAGCAACCTCCAACTCCTGGGCTCAAGTGATTCTCCTGCCTCCACCTCCCAAGTAGCTGGGACTATAGGCACCTGCCACAATGCCCTGATATTTTTTGGTTGCAGCTGTCATTGTTGTTTGGCGGGCCCCGGCTGGATTCAAACCTGCCAGCTCAGGTGTCTGTGGCTGGCGCCTTAACCACCTGAGCCACAGGCACCGGGCCTACTTGTAGGAATTTAATAAGCGAATGTACAGACACACACTGCAGCATAAAGACATTTTCGTCATTAACAGATTGCATATATGACTGTGGTCCCATAAGATTACAGTAATGGAGCCGAGGAGTTCCTATTGCCTAGTGATGTTGCTATTGTGACATCATTGTGGTACAACACGTTACTCCCACGTTTGTGTCCGTGCAGGTATAAACTCGTGTTGCTGCCAGTGGTGTAGATGATTATGTTCAGTACATACTGGTACTACTTGATAAAAAAACTACCATGCTGCTGAGTTATGTATCTACTATATAATACTTTAAAAAAAATTCTTAGAGTATATTCCTTGTATTTATGAAAAAAATACGTCAATTGTAGAACAACCTCAGGCAAGTCCTTCAGGAGATATTCCAGACAAAGGCATTGTTATCATGTGAAATGACAGTGCTATGCCTGTTTTTGTCCCTGAAGACCTTCCAGTGGGACAAAATGTGGAGGTGGAAGACAGAATCAATGATCCTGACCCTCTGTAGGTCTAGGTTAATGTGTGTTTGGGTCTTAGCTTCCAACAAAAAAGTTTAAAAAGTTAAAAAAAATTAAATAATAAAGAGGTTATAGAATAAGTTTATAAAGAAACAAAATATTGTGTTCAGCTATACATTTGTGTTTTAAACTAAATGTTACAAAAGTCAAGATTTTTTTTAAAAATTTGAAATCTATAAAGTAAAAAGTTATAGTAAGCTAAGGTTAATTTATTATTGAAGAAAAATTTTTTATAAAGTGAGTGTAGCCTAAGAGTTCAGTGTTTATAAAGTATACAGTAATGCCCTAGACATTCACTTCCACTCATCACTCAGTCCCATGGTTAGTGCCCTGTATAGATATACTGTGTTTCATCTTTTATACTCAATTTTTAGGATACCCTTTCTATGTTTAAATATGTTTTGATACACAGATATCATTGTGTTACAATTGGCTACAGTATTCAGTGTGGTATCATGCTGTGTAGATTTGTGGCTTAGAAATAATAGGCCATACCATACAGCCTAGATACATTCAGAATAGGCTGTATCATCCGGAATTGTGTCAGTGCCCTCTGAGATGGTTGCACAGCAATAAAATTGTGTAAATATGCGCTTCTCAGAATGTGTCCCCGTCATTAAGCAACCCATGACTGTAATGTATTATAGTTAATAGTTTTCTTATGTTGATTTGTGTGTGTAATACAACATTTCAGAGTGTTATTCTTTTTTGTCATGCTAAATTCTACTTACCAGCTTCTTATTAGTGACTTGTAGATATGAATACCTAGTTAGAGCAGTGTAGTTTTCTTTCTGTGCTATTAGGTTTTAAGTAGAAACAATATAAAAACCTTGTGGAAACCTTCTAACAGTTTCTTGTGCTACCTTTGTGATTTTTTTTTTTTTTTCCTATCCTGGGTTAACAGTGAGACAGTGGCCATTCTTAAGTGTGATCATTCTTAAGGAGGATGTAGCAAGTAATAGCCTTTCCCAAGATTGAGTGAGCTGACTGCTGTAACACATATCTGCACATTGTTTTGTTAAAAATCCTTTATTTAAAATGAACTTGGATTTTTAAAAACTGCTGGTAAAGAGAATCCTCCCTCTGAGTTTCCTAAACTGAGTGTTCCTGCCCCAGGGTAGGCAATAAAAGATTAAGCAAGCCCCTCTATCCACTTTCCCTGGTTTTTACCTTCACTTCCCCCTGAGAGTGATGAATATGTTCACTATTTTGATCATGGGGATGATTTCATGGGTGAATATGTATTTCAAAATGTATCAAATTGTATGTATTAACAATATGCTGTTCCATATATGTCAATTATTAAGAAATAAAGCTGTGTAAAAAGAAAATCATGGTTTTTAGAGAAAGAAGTGACTTGGATAGAAAAAAAGGGAATGGAAGTTTTTCTAGATGGGAGAGAGGGGAATCTTCCTGCAAAGGAACGTTTATCCAGAAAACATCAGTGTTAACAAAACTCTTTCAAAGATTCTTCATTCACTTATGAGGAATCGTGTTTGTATGGTCCCTTTTCTATATAACATTTGTTGTGAGATACTAAGCATTTTTTTTGTTTAATGTGAGAGTTTTGGGGTAGGGAGTAGAGCATAAAACATGCTGAACTCTATGCTGCTGTAAAGCAGAGTGAAATTGTAGCAAAACCACAACTAAGAAAGGTCTAGATTAAAACCCTTTTTGTTCATTCTGCAGATTTTTTTGTCAGTTCTAAAACTGAATCATACAGTTGCTGACTGAATTGTATGCTATAATCCTCACAGATGCAATGCATGAGTGAATTTATTAAGTTACTCCTAAGGGTGTAAGTGATTTAATGATAAATGAATTTTTAAGAAAGAAGATGGCACGTAATAAATATGCAGTACTTCCCACCTGCTTCTGATATATGACTCAGTGGTAGTTCTGTTCATTTATGCTAAGATGGATCACTACAACCACACCAAAAAGAAAAGTTAACTGTTTTGTGAATGGCAATTAGAGAAAGGAGGCCAAGGTCACTTAAAATTCCTCTCAAAGATTATCTTAAGTGAAATTGTAAAAGAGGGAGGGACTTACGAATATGAAGTGGTTAGGTTAGACTACAGGGAAGTTCAGAGAGTTAATCTACTTGCTTATTCAAATAAAATGAAAATTATGAATGTCGGCTCTCAGAAGATGATGAAATTGCTTAAAAGATGGGTTTGATACATTCCTTTTCTGTATCTTAGTGTTAATAGCCTTGAATACTTTGGTGTGGCAGCCACATTGTAGGAACATAGTGTCTAATGAAGAACCTTAATTTCCTATCATGATGTGGATTATGGCAAAACATATTTATTCAAACAGCAAATATTTCAGTGCTTACTATATCCTGGGCAGTATAGACAGTCCCTGGATTATGAACAGGTTCTGTAGGTTTATTCTTAAGTTGAATTTGTACATAGGATTATATCATTTACCTATTACTTATAATAACCTTGATTCATAAGTGTAAGTTGTACATAAATTAGATGTTTGTCAGTCAAGGACTGCCTGCTAACTACTTAACTGATGAAGCAATGGTGAGCACAAAAGTCATATCATGCCCTCAAGGTTTTAGTTCTACTTGGGGAGATGGATGTTAAATATTTTCTTTAAAAAGGACATTGATGGGAATAAATGCCATGAAGGGCATAAAAAGTGTGATGGGGGGGTGGTGCCTGTGGCTCAAAGGAGTAGGGTGCTGGCCCCATTTACTGTAGGTGGTGGGTTCAAACCTAGCCCTGGCCAAAAACTGCAAAAATAAAATAAAGTGTGGTGGGGACTCTCTGAGGGGAGAAATTTTTCCTCCTAAAAGATAGGAGGGTCCTGAAATGGTGAATACATTGCAGAGACAGAGCCTCACCTCCGCCCCTTGATCCAAGCACCTACTTTAAAGAGATTTCTAGCAAGAACAGCAGGCCTTGGTTTGGGATCCCTCAAGGAGGCAGTTTCACTGAACAAGTGACACCCTAAAGTAGGGGCTCTCAAACTTGGTTGAACTTGGCAATCACTTAGGAAGCCTGAAAAAAATAACTGATACTTGATTCTCCCTTCCATGGGCTCTGATTTAATTGGTTTGGAGGGTTGCCTAAAGAGTGTGAAAAGATTCCCAGCTGGTACTCATGGGCCACACAGTTGATAAACTCCCAGGCAGTGGTATTAAACTTCCCTGGGCATCTAAATCACTGGTAGGACTTGTTAAAACACGCAGAACCCATCCCCAGAGTTTCTGATTCAGCCCATCTGGGGTGGGGCCTGAGAACTTACCTAACAAACTCCCATGTGATGCTGCTGCTGCTGCTGGCCCAAGGACCACGTTCTGAGAACTGTTCCATAATTTATTTCATCATTATACTTAATGGGATGATGGCATTTAATCAGAGTCCAAATCATGATGGTCATCATAGTCTGTTTCTTCCTCACCTTGGAGAGAAACATGGCAGGTAGAAATCTCAACCTCTATTTTCTAAATATTAATTTTACTCCCTATCCTTTTTCCCCTCATTATCTTTGTGATAAAACAAATGATGAAACAGACTGTTCTCTTGTGTGAGACCACTTTGCTATTATATGTTGGTACCCACCATTTGGTTTAATCAGAATGGAATTGCCCAGGTAGAAATGAGGTGATTCTACAGCAGAGTTTATTAAAGTTCTCTCTTGGGGATCCATTTTCCTTCCCTTTGCAGCTTCTTCATCACAGCCACCTTTAGAAGTATCTAGGCCACATGCTGCACTTGGAAAGCCCAGCAAGGTAATCAACCCTAAGTGGTATTTCCTGTGAACTTTTCACCTTTACTATCTTAGTAAATGAATAGTAAAGACTGACATGAAGCTGTGAGGGCTCAAGAGCATGTGGGAAAAAATATTCACCCTTTGGAGAAGGGAAAATTATTTAAAAGTTCTGTTTTAGAACCCTGTTTTAGCTCAAGGAAAATAACACACTTCTGGGATCCTTACCTGAAAGTCCAAGGATGGGTCCCCAGCATCAAGTCCCTTGGTCCAGGAGCTCATAAAGTTCCCTGCGTGAGTTTCAATACTGTGTTAGATTCTCTTGCTGAAGCTATAAAGACAGGGCCCCAGCAACCTCTGCCTTTATTCTCATAGTCCTGTTCCAGTGGAAAGCAGGTGCCACTTTCTCAGTGACTTCAGCAAAATTCTCAAGGCTAATTCAGGTGGCAAACATATGTCCCTTCACCAGTCACTGTACTGTGTACATGGAGGGCATCTTGACTGAGACTGGGCCTGAAGCTACAGATTAAGGATAAAGGAAGAAAGCATACACAGCATGGGTAATATTTACAATGGTTCACCTGTATGGCATGGGCACTGGCCAGTCAGAGCAAGTCTGCATAGTTCTGGGAGTTGCTTAATCAAGGACACCCTAGGGACCTTAGTGATAAGGGTTGAAGGAACTTAAGATGGAAGCTATTTACCAGCCAATGTGTAAGCATTTCAGTACAGCAGAACCTCCATAGTTGACCACTCCCTCGACATTGACCACTTCCTTAAACTGACCTAATTTTCATAGACCAGAAATACATCACATGTGTGTATCAGTACCACATGTTGCTGGTTTGTTACTGCTCCTTGGGTGGCCAACTTAGAGGTGCTACTCTATTTTACTAACCAGCATTGCTGTTACAGTGTATAACACCAAATGCCAGCCCTGGCATAGGATAAAGATGAGGGTCGATGCTTTAGGCCAGAAAGAACGCAAGGATTCTTTCAGAAATCCCTTTCATATGATTTTGTGTAATAAGAGTACCTTAACTTACAGAACATTTATTCTCTTACGTTTAAAGTTTATTTACATATTCAGTATGTTTTCTGAAGTACTCATAAAAGTGAGTAAGTGAACAGATAGCACTTGAGTGGAAGTAGCCAGCAGCGGGGCTTACTGAAGTGTGTAGAAAAAATTTTCTTTCAGCTCTCAGGTTTACACAAATTTTGCATTCCAGTCCTTAATATGTATTTACTTTGCACATTGAAATAGCATTTAAGGATTCCACTAGGAAAAACGTGATTCTATATTTTTCCTAGGTTAATGGAAATGACACTTCACATTAAAACTACCCATTGGGGACAATTGAATCAAATTAAATCAAATTAACTGTTACCCAATGTAATAGTCAATGTCCAGGCAATTTCTCTTCTGTGTCTTGGTATCAAGTCTTTCAAGAGCTCCAAACTATGTAATTATGTGGGCACAGATGAGAAAAATATTTATCGTAGTGGTATACCTCAGAGAGACCATGGATTCAGTGAACCACTGTAACAAAATGAATATCACAATAAAACAAGCTACACAATTATTTTTGTTTCCCAGTATATTTAAAAGTTATATTTACACCATACTGTAGTCTATTAAGTATACAATAGCATTGTCTGAAAAAATACACGCCTTAATCTTAAAATGCCTAAATGTTAAAAAACACTAACAATTACCTGAGCTTTCAGCAAACTGTAATCTTTTTGCAGGTGGAAGGTCTTGCCTTAGCATTGATGACTGCTGACTGATAAGGGTGGTGGTCATTGGAACTAGTGGTGGCTGGGGCAATTCCTTAAAACAAGACAATAACAACGTTTGCTGCTTTAGTGGACTCTTCCTTTCACAAAAGATTTCTCAGTAGCATGAGATGCTATTGGATTGCATTTGAACCCAGGTAGAACTTCTTTCAAAGTTAGAGTCAGTAAGTAATATTCTAAGTCCTTTGTTATTTCGACAATGTTCACAGCATCTTCACCAGGAGTAGATTCCATCTCAAGAAACCACTTTCTTTGCTTGTCTATAAGAAGCAGCTCCTCATCTGTTCAAGTTTCCTGAGATTATAGCAATTCAGTCCCATCTTCAGGACCCACTTCCAGTTCCCTTGCTATTTCCACCACATCTGTGTTACTTCTTCCACTGAAGTCTTGAACCCCTCAAAGTGTTCAAGGGGAGTTGGAATCAACTTCTTCTAAAATCCTGTTAATATTGATATTTTGACCTTATTAATCATGAATTTTTTTTTTTAAGCCTCTTCTTTCTCTCTCTCTCTCTCTTTTTTTTTTTTTTTTTTTTTTTTTTTCAGTTTTTGGCCCCGGCTGGGTTTGAACCTACCACCTCCAGCATATGGGGCCTGTGCCCTACTCCTTTGAGCCATAGGCGCCACTCAATCATGAATGTTCTTAACAGTATCTAGAATGGTGAATTCTTTCTCAAAAGCTTTCAGTTTACCAAGATTCATCAGCTTAACCACTATCTGGAAGCTATAGCTTTATGTTTCTTATATAATAAGACTTGAAAGTCAAAATGACTCATTAATCCATGGGTTGCAGAATGGATGTTGTTAGCAGGGATGAAAGCAACATTAATCTCCTTATAAATCTCTACAGAAGTGCTCCAGTGGCTCAATCGGATAGCGTCTCGTTACTGCTGTAACACTATAAATCTCTACAGAGATCTTGGGTAACCAAGCACCTTGTCGATGAGCAATAATATTTTGACATGAAATTTTAAAAAAAATTTTTCTGAGCAGTAGTTATCAACAGTGAACTTAAAATATTCAAGAAATCGTGCTGTAAACAGATGTGCTGTCATCTAGACTTTGTTGTTCCACTTATAGAGCACAGAGTAGATTTGGCATAATTATGAAGGGGCCTAGGACTTTCAGATTAGGAATGAGCATTGGCTTCAACATAAAGTTAATCTCTGCCTTATCACCTATGATGAGAGTTAGCCTGTCCACTGAAGCTTCGAAGGTGGGCATTGACTTTTCCTACCTAGCTATGAAAGTCCTAGATGGCATCTTCTTCCAATAGAAGGCTGTTTCATCCACATATAAAACTTGTTGTTTGGTGTAGACATCTTCATTAATGATCTCAGCTAGAACTTTTGGAAAACTTGCTGCAAACTCCTTACATTTTGATATTATAGAGATGTGGTCTTTCCTTAAACCTCTGCAAGCTTCAGACTCTTCTTCTACAGCTTCCTCACCTCTCTCAGCCTTCATAGATTGAAGAGACTGAGGCTTTTGTGTGGCTGAGGCTTTGTTTTAAGGGAATGTTGTGGCTGGTTTGATCTTATTTGCATATATAGACCACTAAAACTGTCTCCATATCAACAGTAGGCTGTCCTGCTTTTTATAATTTGTGTATTCACCAGAGTAGCACTTTTAATTTCCTTTAAGAACTTTACCTTTGTGTTCACAACCTTGTTATCTGGTTGTGCAAGAGGCCTGACTTTTGGCCTATCTCAGCTTTTGTCATGCCTTGCTGAGTAAGCTTGGTCATTTCTAGCTTTGGATTGAAAGGGAGAGATGTATAACTAGCTCTTTCTTTCCCTTGAACACTTATTGTTTCAAAATATTGTTTTGTCTCAGGGAATAAGAAAGCCCAAGTAGAGGAAGAGAGACAAGGGAATAGCCAGTGAATGGTGCATTCAGAACATACACAACATTTATCTATTAAGTTTTCTCTCTTATCTGGGCATGGTTCATGGCACCCCCAAACAGCTATGGTAGTCACTTCAGAGATTGCTGATCACAAAGCAAAATAGATATAATAATGATGAAAAAGTCTGAAATATTGTGAGAATTACCAAAATGTGATGAAGCACCACAAAGTGAGTATATGCTGTTGGAAAAATGGTCCCAACAGACTTGTTCCATACAGGGTTGCCACAAACCTTCAATTTGTAAAACAACACAGTATCTACAAAGCGCAATCAAACACAATTCTATAAAGTGAGGTGTCTATGTGCTGTGAACCTCATCAGTGAATTTGCATTTCAAAGCCCCATCATTGTCTTCATTTGTACATGTATTACTGTAACAGACTGTAAATTAATTTTCTTACGGTTCTGGAGGCTAGGAAGTCCAAGGTCAAGGTGCTGACGAGTTCAGTTTGGTGAGTTCAGTTGTCTGCATTCTCCAGAGAGAGGAAAGGCTGTGATCTCACAAAGCAGGAGGTAGAAGGGCAAGAGACAGAACACTGCAGCAGGGGTCTTCATCCCATTAATGAGGGAGGAGCCCTTAGGACCTAATTACCTTTGAAAGACCCCACCTGTTACAACTATCACATTGGCAACTCCTGAATTTGGGAGGGGACACATTTAAACCATAGCAATCACAGAGGAGAGATGCCCCCCAAAACCGACTATAGGTGGCCAAGCACATTTTCAGGCCAGGTGGCCATTCTAAGTGCATTTTCACGAAGTGCTTGTTACTGGTAGACTGAAAGGATCTTCATTCGAAGGAATTTTTCAGTGAAGAAAACGGTGAGGGGTAGAGGCCTTATTTTATAAGGAATGCTATAACTTTCAAAATGAATTTACATGATAGATGTGGTTCTTGTAGTTAGAACACATTCCAAAGTAGTTTGCAGGTATCAAAAAATGCCAAGTGGCCACCCTTGTGTAATGCCTGTAGTCTGTTGCTTCCAGGGCTGTGGGTTTAATCTATTCTCATGCAAGTAGCTGGTCTTGTTCACTCTCATATGCTATTGGTACAAAGGCCACTGGCTTCCTTGAAATCCAAAGCACATATTTGAATCTGTCACTGCACATTAATTTTTTAATTATTTGGGCTTGTACACACTCTTGGAAAAACAACAAAGGTAGATTGGCGTGGAAAAAGTATTTTGCTGATTGTATAAGGATTTGACCAAACCTTCTGAGGCAACCTATCGGGAATGATTTTTATTCTTCAACTTTGTGTGTGACAAATAACACATTTACTTCTCTGAACAGTATTCAACTCCTCTGAGTGCCCAGTTTGCCTAGCCGTTGGGAAATTTGTTTTCAATCATTATGGAGGTTCATGTCCCTTGGAGCTGTCAGAAGGTTGCAGAATCTTGTTTTCCACCTTGGAGAGCCCTTCTAGTATCACTGATTTTTTTATAAACCTCTGTCCCTTTACCTTCTATACCCCATCAAAAAGAAACCCTTTTATATCGTGGAGAAATCATTCTTCCACCTCACATCTGTCCTCTTTCCTTCAGGCATTCAGCTCTTTCCTCTTCCCCTCTGATCCCTTAGGGTTAGGATAATTACCCTCAGCATTCCTTGGTTTATTTTTATTTTTCCTTGAAAAAAAAGCCAGCTTCTGCTTTCACCCAGCAACATATGTGCCTCTGAGGTAAAAGGATAAACCCCCCAGACTACTCTCCTACAATGGAGTGGGGGAAATTGTGGAAAGAGAAAAACAACAAATTAATAAGAAAAAAGTATCCTATTATGAGTAAAAACTTCTCAACTATTTCTCCATCTGAATTTCCAGGCAAAATCAAATCCCTGATTACCTATGATATCTGTTTTATTTAACTTTACAAACTTAGTATTCCAAATTATTCTCCAGGGTATATGTATTCCAACTGAAAGAATAGGGACATAAATTCTCATTTGATTCTTCACAACCTTATGAGTTGGTGACCATTATCTCTTAACAAAACTGAGTTTCAAATAGTTTGGGACTTAACTTGGGCTAGTGAGTGAATCATTCAGCAAAGCTTTGTGATGTGTCAGACACTATTCTAGGCACTCGGGATACATTTGTGAACAAGAACAATCCTGTCTAACCTCCATTATCCTCACTGGAGGGTAGTAAACTGGAGAAATAAAATAATAAATTTAGAAGGAATCTCAGACTATGACAACATGAACAGCTAAGATCTTAGAGTTTTCAGTATATGTCGATCCCAGATAAAAGTACTTGTTCTGTCATCTCCTGGAGTGTCCAACCTGTGGTCCAGGGGCCGCATGCAGGTTATCTATTTTGCTTATGTGTGGTGTTGGATATAACAAAAATTATGCATGGACTTTTTTGTCATTAATTTTCATTTGGGTTTGTGGATTTAATGTGTGGCCCAAGACAATTCTTCTTCCAACATGCAGCAGGAAAAAAAAGAGGTCAGACACCAAATGCCTACAATGAATGTTTATAGTAGGGGACGTTATGCTATTTTTGAGAAGATGAGGCCCAGAGTGGTTAAGCAACTTGTACACCAGGGGTGTCCAACCTTTGTTTTCTCTGCCAGACATTAGAAGAAAAAGTGTTGTCTTGGGCCACACATTAAATATACAAACAGGAACAAAAGCTGATTAGCAAAAAAAGGTGTGTGCATGCTTTTTGTGATATCTGACACCACAGATAAGCAAAAAAATAGTCCTTACAAAAATCAGCCTGTGGCCTGTAAGCTGCAGGTAAGTCACTCCTGTTATATAATAGCAATATACTCAATCCAAGATACGTATGGATAGCCATGCTATATTACACTCTGAAGAAAATAAAAGATCACAGGTTAGGGTGTAGTATGGATACTTTTTCATAGGATGTTGTTGTCATCTCTCTGGAGTTACATGTGACTTGAGGCCAGAATGAATCCAAGTAGGAGAAGCCAGTTATAGAAACATTTAGGAAAAGATGTGTTCTTATGCAAAAGCTAAAGATGAACTCAGGAACTTTTATTCCAAGCTCAAGTGCCACATAAATGACCTGAGCTCTTCTGTGTGTGTCCTGAAGGAAACACTTATCTCCTGTAACCTCAGTGTTGACATTGGTAAAACTCCAATGCACAGCGTCATCTTGCATCTGGGCCCAACCTGACGGTGTCTACTGTTAAAGGGAGAGCTTTGGGAAAGAATGTGATCTCCGAGTTGAGAGGGGACCGATGGGAAACCCTAATGGAGCTGGGGACATTGAGCCCCTAAATTTTTTACCAGTGGAGGAAGTTTCCCCACCCCAGGACAAATGCTTCTCATCCCAGGGGTATCAGCCTTTCTACCTCTGTCTGAGAACACTGTAATGGTGTCCCTTGAGGCAGATGCCTTGTAAAACAATGCTGCTTCTCCTCAGAAAGTGCTCCTCATTGCTTCTAAACCTGTAATTATACTCAAGACCCAGTAAGCACCCAAAAGTAAGATCAACGTATGAACCATTATGAAGTTCATTCCACTGTTTTGTTACTTGGAGAACATGACTAATACATATAGGCTGGTCCAGCCTAGAAGCAAAGCAAGTCTAAAGAGCCAGCTGGTGACCATTCCCCAAGTTCACATTATTGCTCAATCCTCTGCTTCTCCCATTCTAATACACATATCAGGGAATGAAAATTCTAGGATCACTCTTCCAGGATGAACATATCTCCCTGTAAGACAAAACAAGCCCAATAGAAGGAGACCCAGAACATGGGAAAATATTTTCCAACAGTTAGAATTTCCCAGTCCCCAAATCTTCTCTGATCTAAATAGATTAAAAGCAGAAGCACAATCTTCTAATCCTACTAAAGGAGAAAGAGAAAGGTTGTACATACTCAACTTTTTGTTACTCCAACCTCATGAATAAAAAATACCTTAAAAGATTTTCCCCCAAGTAAGTCTACTTATGTATTTCTGCAAAAGCCCTAGAGTCTAGAAAAGACAGCGTAATTAATATCTTTGAAGGTCATCCGGCAGTGACAGTTGTCCTCCTTAGTATAGAATAAATGATAGAAGATAGGAATGGAGAAGAGCTATGTGCTACCATAGGAAACAAATGAGTCAAAGGTTGGGACTCTAAGGCATCTTCCAGTTGGTGGTTTATGAATTTTAGTCTAAGAGTCTGAGGCCTTTAACACATGAAGGAGTGGGAACTCTGCTGTCTGTTCAGTGGCCAACACAGGCCTCACAGGATGTTCATCTTTGGTTCTTTTACTTTGTTCAAGGCAGAGAAAAATTTAATTTATATTTGGTGGGAAAAAATTGAAACTTGATGCACCAACACACAATATCCTATATTTTTATCTAATCTGAACCAGTAGAAAGCTTTGCTTCAGTCTAAGCATCTAGAATATGTATACAGTATGTATTTTTGTATATAATATACATAAAAATGCACATGTAGAATATAAATATATGTATATATTTATATGTAAGCTTATGTATATATTATATGTAAGTATATACATTATATACATGTATATATGGCTTATGTAGTCCATCTCTCTCTCTATATATAATATATGTGTATATGTCTATAAATACACTCACTTACATATACTGTTCTTTTGGAATTAGAATTAGAATTGGACTTTTTAGTCCAATTCCACTTTAGAATCAGTAATCAGGTACTTTCTGGAAATTCTGGAACATTTTGTTGATCCAAACAGTAAAATGGAAATGTGAATAAAGTTAACATCAGGTTTAAATATATTTTAATATTCATATATTTCCCTACCAACTAGTTTCCAAACTCATTGTAAATATTTCAATGAAAGCTTTAGTTGTTCACAAATAATCTTTATATCTGAAAGTACACTTCTTTTGATAATAATAATATACATTTGACAAAAATACAGGTTTTTAAAAAATGTGTAACAAAATGTAAGTTTTTGTAAACTCGCATATTTATCCTTCTTCTTCATCTTCTTCTTCTTCTTTTTTTTTTCCACTTTAGCCTACACTGAAATGGGATAGATAAGAATTTGGCTTGAGACACATCTGTGCCTAAGAAATCTAGAGTTTCTACAAGGACTATTTGACAAGCTCGCATAGATTAAGAGCCTTTTACTGCTGATGGTAATTAGTTTAAGTCTCCTTGTCTAAAACTCTCATCTTTTCCCTTAAGGGTCCGCTAATGTGGTTTGAGTACATTTTTGTATTGTTCTCATAACCCAAGTCACAACAGACCAACCAGCCATTGCTGGCTTTGCAAGTAGAAGAAGGTGCTCATACTCCCAGGTATGTGGGAACTTCTACAGGCTGAGAATGACCCTCAGTTGACAGTCATCAAGGAGAAGGGGACCTCAGTCCTACAATGCTGTAACCTTGAATGAGCAAGGAAATATTTTCTCCCCAAGAACCTCCAGAATGGAACGCAGTCCTGCAACATCTTGGTTTTAGTCCGGTGAGATTCACAGTGACTTCTCACCTACAGGACTATAAGATTTGAATTGTTTTAAGTCACTAAGTTTGCAGTAGTTTATTACAGCAGCAAAGGAAAACTAATACATCCAGGGAAGAAAAAGTCCAAATACTTCCTGAATGATTTAGAAAGGAAATGACAGCAATGTAACAGTCTTGAGATATCATGTCGCATGACTTAATTTCTTCTTTTTATCAGGGTTATGGGGAGCCATAGGGAAGGAAGCTTGAAGAATTAATGCATAAATGAGATTTTTTGATGCTCAGTGCCATGCTCAGCCCCAATATCAGCTCTGAATTCTGGAGACAAGACTATGCTGAGGTGATCCTCAGGTGTATTCAGTGTCTCTTTGGAGCTGGATTAGCCATCCTTTCCTTCGCATCTCCTTAACCCTGCTGAAACCTAAGTAGTGTTTCTTTTTTTTTTTTTTGAGACAGAGCCTCAAGCTATCACCCTGGATAGAGTGCCGTGGCATCACAGCTCACAGCAACCTCCAATTCCTGGGCTCAAGCGAGTCTCCTGCCTCCGCCTCCCAAGTAGCTGGGACTACAGGCGCCAGCCACAACGCCTGGCCATTTTTTTTTTTTTTTTGGTTGCAGCCATCATTGTTGCTTGGCGGGCCCGGGCTGGATTCGAACCCACCAGCTCAGGTGTACGTGGCTGGCGCCTTAGCCCGTTGAGCCACAGGCGCCAAGCCCTCAGGCTGTATTCAAACCCGACAGCTCAGGTGTACGTGGCTGGCGCCTTAGCCACTTGAGCCACAGGCACTGAGCCAGGCCATCTGATTTTTATTTTTCTTGAAGACAACCTGTTTCTTCTGCCTGAATTTTCATCAGACTCCTTCTATTTCTTTGAAATGTAATAGTTTCATGAGTATCTGTGTCTCACTATTAGTTTTTCTCCACTACATTAAATTTGCTTGGTAACCCTTTTTGAGCTAAACATTCATATCTATGCTCATCTTAGGAATGTTTTCTTCTATTCTCTCCTTGAATATTCTTTCTGTTATATTTATTCTATTTCTGACTGTCCAAGAACACAAATTCTCCCCACATCAGTTCATGTTTTCCTCTTCTCCTGTGATCAGGAGACAAACATCATACTACTTACTTTAATAGAAATAATTCAATGTAAATGATTGGTAACTAGATATAAAATTGCTAACTAGGTGCTGAAAAGGTAAAAAGAGAACACTAAGGTGTAACAGAGACGGCAAGTGCAGGGAGAAACTACCACCATGCAGGCTGAGGAAACAAAGGGAAGAAGTTGGTATTGTTAAAATTTAGACTCTTAGAGGAAAGACTCTGCAAAACTGAAAATCAGACCTGAGTAGAGTCCACTGATCAGCTGTGCCAGGAAGTCTGCGCTCAGAGATGAGACCACCTGAGGCTGGGGCTAGGCCCTGCTGACCTCTGCTCCACCATAAGCGTTCAACATCCCCTTGCCAAGACCTGGAGCAGCAAGAGGTCCTATGCATAGATACTTTTAAGTCAGTAATTTTCAACCTTGCCTACACATTTGCATCACCTGAGAAATGTTTTAAATTGCTGATGCCTGGACCCCATTCCTTAAGATCCTGAGTTAATTGGTTTTGGGTGCTGCCTGAACATGGAAAGTTTTTAAAACTTCCCTGGAAGGTTCTAATGTGTAACCAAGTTTGGGGACCACTGGAGATCAAGGAATAAGTCAATGTCCACCTTGGTTTTATATTATAAGGATAATGGCCTGAGAAAGTTTTGTTGTTTTTTTTTAACTGGTGACACCCTCCTTTCCTCCAGAGGTTTTGTTTTAATTCATTTGAGTTAAAATCAACATTGGGATTTTTAAGCCCCAAGGGATTCTAATGTGCAGCCAGGGTTTAGGAGAGAAAAGATCCAAAACACGTGTACCCCTGTTGCACCCTAGAATGGGGGTCCCCAACAACCACTTGAGAGAGAACCAGACACCAATGCAACTACATGAGGGTGTTTCATTCAAGCTCGAGCTTGGGCTGCCGGCACTCCCAGATGCAGCTGGGACTGAGAGCCTCCGGGCTCGCTGAGGGGGGTGGCTGGGGTCAGGGAACAAAGTGTAGTCTCTGGATTGGTTATTCCTTGTGTCTATACTACAGTTTAAAGCTGTTAGGTCCCGCCAATTTTAACGGCGGGGGGAGGGGGGAAAGGGGAGGGCAGATGCATTCACATTCCAGGAGATGGGGAAGGGTGTGGCTTACTAAGAGATGAGACTGGGGATTTTCAGATTTGCTGAAAGCTCAGAATGGCGCTGGGTCCTTCACCCCCACCATTGTGATGAGTCGATGCCAGCACAGGGAGGTAAAAATTTCAAGCATTATGTTGACATCAAGAAGACAAGGTTGGTTGGTGGAAGAAATCTGACAATGAGAAGGCTGGCTCTTTCTCATCCCACTCTCCCCACCCCATCCCTTCTGCTCTGGCTTTACCAGGCTTCCTTGAATACATCAGGATTTCCTCTGGGCCTTTGCACAAGCTATTTCCTCTAATAGATGCCTCCTTCCCTCCACGATCATCCCCCTTTTTCCTGTTAATTCCAGCTATGTTCCCATTAATCAACAAAAAATAGACACTGAACCTGAAGGAGGTCTTCCTTTTCTGTCTTGGCTGGTCTCCTTTGAGAGTGTGTTTCTCTTCCAGGTAGGTCTTCAGTCTCCCCCAGGAAGACCAACCATCAAGATTTGCCCAGGACAGAGGTATTTCCTGGGACATGGAACTTTCAGTGTTAAAACTAGTGAAAGTCCTGGGCAAACTGGGATGAACTGGTCACCCTAGCTGAGATGCCATTTTTCCAACAACAAACTGCTTGGAAACCAAAGAAAATCACCAAATATTCACCCAAGGAAGACTCTTGTGCCTCTTCTATTCCTGCAGGGCTTCTACACTTTCTATCTCAATCAGCTAGTCACTGTGAGAGCTGCTGTTAATTAACAATATATTGTAGACCAGAACTAATTGCAATAAATATTTTATTAATTCTCCAACAAAAGATTGGCTTCAATTAACTGAGTGTAAAAGTTTTTATTATGGTGGCTTACACATATGCCCATAGTTACCATCGCCAATTAGCAAGTTCATGCCCCAAAAGCCTTCATTAGAGCACACATTTATGACATAGAAACAGAAATAAAAAGCTGTGATGCTGGGACTCCATTTTTCTAAATTCCACTAAGGACAAGGAAGAAAACGTAGCACTATTAATGCAAGATTGTAAAAGCAATCACTATGCATTATGATATAAAATCCCAACATTTCAAAGTGTTTGCCAAATGTACAAATTCCACATAAGAGAAGTGCCTTGGGTGGAAACGCCACCATGTTTGCATATATTTGGTACTTAATAAGTGCTTTTTTTTTTTTTTGAGACAGAGTCTCACTATGTCACCCTCAGTAGCGTGCTATGGCATCACAGCTCAGAGCAACCTCCAACTCTTGGGCTTAAGCGATTCTCTTGCCTCAGCCTTCCAAGTAGCTGGGACTACAGGTGCCTGCCACATGCCCAGCTGTTTTTTTGTTGCATTTGTCATTGTTGATTTTAGCTGGCCCTGGCTGAGTTCGAACCCGCCAGTCTCGGGGTATCTGGCTGACACCCTACCCACTGAGCTACAGATGCCAACTTAATAAGTGCTTTTTGACTGAAGTTGTTGAATATTAGAGCTGCAAATGTTCTTGGAATTAATTCTGTGTAGTTATGAGCTCAGAAAAATGAAATGACTGTGCTGGGGTATCACAGCTACCAAGCACAGCTAGGACAAGGGCCTTGCTGTAAACCAGGGTTTCTCAACTTTGGCACTGCTGGGTTGATGATGCAGGGTTGGCTAATTCTCTATTGTGAGAGCTGTCCTGTGCATTGAAGAGTGTTCAGGATCCCTACCCTCTACGTACCAGACATCAGTAGCATCACTCTACTGAGCTATGACAATCAAAAATATCTCCAACAGCTATGATTTAATTTAAAAAAGTATCTCCAGACACTGCCAAATGTCCTCTGGAAGGAGGTTGGGGGCAGTGGATAAGCAAGGTGGCACAGAATGCCCCTCAGGTGAGACTATTGCTTCTCAAAGTGTGGTCAGTCTCCAGATTAGCAGCAACAGCATCACCAGGAACTTGTTCAAAATGCAAATAATCAGGCCACATCCCAAACCCATTGAATCAGAAGCCCTGGGGGAGGGTCCTGGCAATAAGTCCTGCAGGTGATTGAGATGCACATTCAAGTTTAGAGACCAGTGGCACAGATTATTATCTAACCCAACATGGCTGGCATTGTCCCTATTTCATAGGTAAGACACCGAGGCTCAAAGGCCCACTTCCTAACCTAGTAACAGCAGGGCCAGGACTTGAAATGGGCTCAGGATGACACCAGAAATTAGCTCATTCTGTTCTCCAAGCTTCCTTGAACACAGGCCGCAGGAAAGAGGAATTCCTGAACCAGGCTACAGCCTGACACTTGCAGACCACGAGAACCATAAAGGCAACAGTGCCACGACCTCTTTTGTAGTTGCTGTGGCCCTTTGGAGTCTGAAGAAACAAATAGAAGAATCTGAGCCTGGAGAGGCTTATCTGACCCAATTAGATTCTACTGAGGTTAAACTGAACACCTTAGCATGTCTATAGACCCACTTAGTGTATCTACAGACCCACTCCCAAATGAGTTTCTGAATGAACCTTTACTTACCAGCTACACTTTTTCTGGGAAAATTCCCCACCATTCACATAATTATTATACAAGCAGCCATTCTGTACAGTGTAACTTCACTTCCCTGGCCACAGCTTAGATGGCTTGGAGGGACCAAGGAGCTTGACCTAAGCTAAACCAATGACTCCCTTCCCTAGGGTTTTGGACATGGGACTGTTAATAGAAAAATAAAAAGATTCTGTAAAATAAAATAAACAGGTTTATTTGGAGCTGAATGTGTGTGACCAGCCTGGAGCACCTAGCCTCAAGAAACCCTGAGAATATGTGCCCAGGGTAACTGGGTTATAGTTTGGGGTTTGAGATTTTGTTTTTTGTTCGTTTGTTTTTTCTTTGAGACAGAATCTCACCCTGGGTAGAGTGCCATGGCATCATAGCTCACAACAACTTCAAATTCTTGGGCTCAAGAGATCTTTGGATGCATCTTCTCAAGTGGCTGGGACTAGGTGCCTACCACAACACATGGCTAGTTTTTCTATTTTTAGTAGAGATGTGGTCTCCTTCTTGCTCAGTCTGGTCCTGAACTCCTAAGCTCAAGCAATCCACCTGCCTCAGCCTCCCGGAGTGCTACGATTATAGACATGAGCTGCTGGGCCTGGCCTACAGTTTGGTTTTATGCATTCATGGAGACAGAAACTACACATAAAATCATAAATCAACACTTGCAAGGTGTACTTTGGTTTGGCCTGAAAAGGTGAAACATCTGGCGGGGGTTGGGGGGTCTGTGGCTTACAGGTTATAAGTGGGTTCAAAGATTGTTTGATTTGTAATTGGCTAAAGAAATGAAGCCTAGGGCGGCACCTGGGACTCAGTGGGTAGGGTGCCGGCCCCATATACCGAGGGTGGCGGGTTCAAACCCAACCCCGACCAAATTGCAACAAAAAAATAGCTGGGTGTTGTGGCAGGCGCCTGTGGTCCCAGCTACACAGGAGGCTGAGGCAAGAGAATCGCCTAAGCCCAGGAGTTGGAGGTTGCTGTGAGCTGTGATGCCACAGCACTCTACTGAGGGCGATAAAGTGAGACTCTCTCTACAAAAAAAAAAGAAGCCTTTTCTAAAGGCTTAGAATATTTTAAGTTAGTGAAGTCTGTTAATCAAAGATGAGACACCCAGGACTTATAAGGGATTCAAATGATCTGTTAAGTAGATTGATGGTCTGCAGGTGTGGTTTAACCTTTAGGTCTGTTAATAATTTCTTATTGTCACAAAGAGTGTCTCCAAAAAAGGAGCAGGGCATGACCAGGCATGCCTGACCTCCCTTCTCATGGCCAGCAACTCACCTTTAGAGTTTCTCTGGGGTCTCCTTGGCCAAGAAGGGATCCATTCAGTCAACTCGATGTTCACAGAACAAAGTGAGAATTGAAACTGAGACTTCTACCACTCATATGCACATCTTTTTCACTTACAAGTGCAAGAGATCTAGCTCTATGGCCGGGGGTTGGCTCATACCTGTAATCTTAGCACTCTGGAAGGCAGAGGTGGGAGGAACCCTTGAGCTTAGGAGTTTGAGACTAGCCTGAGCAAGAGTGAGACCCTGTCTCTGCTAAAAATACAAAACTTAGCAGGGCCTCCTGCCTGGCACCTATAGTCCCAGCTACTCAGAAGGCTGAAGCTAGAGGACACTTGAGCCTAGGAGCTGGAGGTTTCTGTGACCTAGACTGACACCACAGCATTCTAGCCTTGGCGACAGAGTGAGACTCTGTCTAAATAAATAAATAAGATCTGGTTCAAGTAATAAAAGTCCTTTTCAAGAATACAGGGAAAAGGGAAAGGGAGGGGAGGGGAGGGGGGAGGATGGGTGGAGGGAGGGCAATTAGTGGGATCACAGCTATGGTGCATCTTAGTAGGGTACTGGTGAAACTTATTAAATGTAGAGTATCAATGTCTTTATATAGTGATTAAGAAAATGC
>CAUYRH010018507.1:0-16247 GCA_963574655.1 Perodicticus potto
TAAGTGAACTGCAGCATATTCTGCTAAATTTAATAGATGCTTAGTGACAAGTAGATGGCAAAGGTGATGATTATGATTTCAACATTTCCCCTCAAAATTCATATGTTGAATTTCTAACACCCAACACCTCAGAATAAGACTCTTTAAAAAATTGACTTTGTTATTAAATCATAGCTGCATACAATAGTGCAATCAAGGGGTAAAATGTGCTGGTTTCATATACAATCTGAACTATTTTCATGAAAATGATTATCATAGCCTTCCTGGCATTTTCTCAGTTATTATATGAAGACATTTGTATTCTGCATTTAGTAAGGTTCGCCTGTACCCTTGTAAGATGCACCTGTTTCACTTCTTTTTAAGCTAACACCATCTTGGTTACCTCCCGAGACATACAGAACAGGCTTAAAGCTTGTATTAGGATGCATTCAGATTGAGTGATTGATATATAACTGAAAATACATAAATCAGAAAATGAAGGTGATGGACTCATACTGGTGAATACTCTAGTTAACTCTGGTTTCTGGCACAGATTGGAATAGTCTCTCAAAGATAGCATTAGGGATCTGTCACTCCTCATGTCCCAGTTGTAATGTTTTCTTTGTCATCTTTGTACTCACACAGGTGCTTCCAAGGCATAGTAAAATAGCCACTGGCTGCTCTCGACTCACAACTCATAGTTTAGCAGCCTCTGAGGAAAGAAGCATGCAAGCATCTCATCATCCCACAAATCTCAGGCCTGACCCTCTTGGACCATCTTGAGTCAAGCCTAACACTGAACCAATATCTCTGACCAGAGAGGGGAAATACATCAGTGGATGGGCTTGTGTCAAGAGTCCATCCCTGAAGTCAAACGATCCAGACAGTTCCACCCAAACAATATAACATTAAGGTAATTCCCACGAAGCGAGGCAGTCTGGATGCTATTAGAAGAAAGCCAATGCTTCTGCCTGGGAGGAGACACTAGAAAAGTTCTGTCTGCTCTAGAGCCATTCTTTCTCTTCTCTCAAAACCCGGGGAAAATAAGACAGGAGTTCTCAAGACTGGCCACGTTCAACCAAACCCAACCCTTCACTGTGCTGATACTCATCTCCCTCTGTCTTCCCAATTAGGGAGCCACTCATTGGATACGTTTTATATTTATAAGAAGCCAGGATGAAATTTTGAGGAATACGCCCTTGTAATAATATACAGAGTAATTCTACATGTGAAGTAATGCATGGGTTTCTGAGGCTAAGTTGATGATTTATCTTTACTCACACGTCTGGGGATTCCTGAAATCGGGATAGCTGATCCTACACCACAATTATGGTAAGAGTTGAATTAACACAAAATACCCTACAACACATCTGCTAAATAGAATAATAATAGTACCTACCTCACAGAGTTATTTGAGTTATTTTGAGATTAAAGTAGATAGTAAATTTTAAATTCCTGAGAAAAAAGTCTCAATTCATAGTAGGTATTCAATACATGTTAGAAATTCTATTTCTCATGAGTATAGTGGTGAGCTAAAGAAAAAAAAATGAAAAATTTACCAATTAATTATTATGCATCAAACATTAATATTCATCAAAGTTAACTTTGTGAAGTCTGCGCATGAACACAAAATTAGGGGCAAATCTAACTTTCATAACATACTGATTTATCCAACTTGCCACCAATGATTAAATGTTCCTTTCCTGCACTGGCTGATAAGACCAGAGAAAGACGTATCTCTTGCTTAGGCCACAGAAATGGTAATCCCCGTGGTCCATATAACTGAGCTTTCTTCAGCCCCCTCTACCCATCTGTAGTGGGGGTGGTTGCTCAATTAATTTCTAGACCAGCTCTCACGTTCAGTGAGCACCACTTCTTGGAAGCGGGCAGAGAACACCCTCTCTGACCCAGCAACCGAACTGTTCTCTTAAAACTCTTCCAGGGTCCTTTCCTGGAGTTTTTAGTTCACAAGCCCTGTAATTTTTCCGTTCTAAGGAACTTCTCCTCTGTGAAGTTACCAGCCTATGCCCTAACCTACAAGTCTCCCCCCGGATCGCTGAATCCTCACCTCAGGAGGGGAGGAACTTTGGACTTTCACGCACAGAGCTGCCTTGTCAGTCTCCCTTTCTGTAGGCCCAACAAGATTTCTTCTTTCAGATGCTGGAACGTCGCTTTCGTCCTTCCTTGCAGGTATCTTGGTTCCACTTCTCATTTCTCTACTTATGTCCCACAAGACGTGGCTACGGCTTTTCTGAGCGGGATGTGTTATGTTAGCTACTTAGCGACTCATTCCTCTACATTTTCCGCATTCTATCAAGACATAAAGGGAAAATCGCCAGAAACTACACGCCTGGAGACCACTAGCGAGCTCCTGCCCCCGTGTTCACTCCATCGGAAGTCCTTAGGCTTTTACCTAATGTTTTGCCTTTGGTTTTCGTTGAAATTAAAGATTCAATGAAAACCAATTAATTTAATTAATTGGTTAATGAAATGAATTAATCTTTAGTTCATTGAATTAAAGATTCTTCTTGCATTAGCTATATATGTTTGCCAGATATTTTCCCACATGTTACTCAATACTTTTCCTTTTGAAAATAGACGCTCATTACATTTTGGTTTGTTTTGCATTTTATTACTATCCGGAAGAAGAATTGTTTTTTTTCTATGGGGCTATTGTGCTCTCTTCCACCATAGAATTCTTGGCTTTTCATATGCTCTGGGCGTTTTTGGTGACTGGTGAAGCAAATAGACTCTTTCTTGGAATAATGTTATTAAATTCCATTAAAATGTACATAGGATTGAAAGAAAACCAATTATATGGAAAAGTAAAAATCATTTTAAGAACAAATTCTTGATGTAGCAACATATACGACTCCTTTGCCAATGTATTACATTAAATCTGATAAAATACCAATGATTATAGTATTTCTGATGTTGTGGCAAGCATAAATGAACATATGTGTAACAACTGTAATGTGATATAAAGATACCTGTGATTTTTGCTGACAGGGAGGTCACAGGTTCAGTTATGCTATTATGCTTTTTTGGCGACTGTGACAACTGAAAGAAGTGCTGAATTTCGATTAGAGGTTAGAACAAAAATAGAAATACGATTTTTTTCATCCAACTTTATAGACTTTCTGAATTCCTGCCTGGGACCATTATAAGAATAGTATAATCTATTACAGGGTCTTAATTTACTCTGGCTCAGCAGGGCACTGTAAAATAATTATACTCTCACATTGACCATGGAAGAGTTCATAGCTAGTATATTTTTCTTTCTTTTTTTTTTATCTCATTCTAATAATGTTATTATGAAATGACTTGTGGAAACTCTTTATAAATCTTCTTGAAACTATACAAGTTTAAAATAATGCCGTGAACTAATACTTCGGTGCCTGGCACACAGAGTGTGTACAAATCGCTAGATGGGAAATGAACCATGGCAGAAAGTTTGAGAATTTCCCCTTCCCCTAGACCACTGAGTCTCTGAAAACTCAGTCTCCTTCTGATAGACATAAAAACTTCACCTCTCATTCCAAAAACAGCTACAATTATCATATGGAAGGGGACTTTAGCTAATTCTTTTTCCTTTTTTTTCAGTTGAGAGTCAAAGTAAAGCCTATATTTTTTCTGTTGCTCCTAACCAAGATTTTCTTACCGGCTACTCCTTAGCTTGTATTCCAAAAGCAATACTTTTGTGTTGCTTCTGGTTTTCTTTCATTTAGTTGTATCATCCATCAAAGATGATGTTTTGATTTCTCAAACTGTGTATACCAGTGTGGAGATGTCTACACTGCAAGTGTAATAATCAGGCTCATTCAAACTGTAAGAATAACCAACTGGAAGTACACTATAGCACCAATATCTTCCCCCCAGGAAGAATCCCTGTTTAATTTTTTTTCCTAAATTACTGAAATAGCATAATTTTTAAATTATAAATTAATTTGCACACTATCAATCCACCATCGCTATTTGTAGCAGTTGGCCTAGGGGAGCATGTTCCTCAGAGAGTTCTTGTTCTTCTGAAAGCAGCTACATCCTGAAGCCAAAGAGTCTTCAATCTGTTCTTTTGGAAATCTGCAACCCCCCAGTGATGTAAAGGAAAGTGTCCCTGCCAGGGAGGGATGAGAGGAAATTTGAGAGCTAAAAGGGAAAAGGGGGAAATTTCTAGAAACAGTGAAAGACAACTTGACAGGTCCATGGGGTTCCTGTCTCATTCTGCAGCAGAGCTCCACAGAGGTTCAACCACAACACAAACTCAAAAAGTCAGGGGCCACTGTTCAGTGTCCCTTTTGTGTTTAATGTTATTATTGACTTTTTCAAAAATTGATGACAGGTCACTAAGGTATAAGAACTGGTTTTGAAGAGACTGCTTCCTGAATTATAAAACAATTTATAATTTCTCTCCCCTCCCCCCCAACTTACTCGTCTTCCAAGTGCCTTCCCACCCCCCACACACTCTCTAGCTTTTTGATTCTTCCCTCTGAAGAGGAGACTACAGATCTTCCCTGTGGCCTCTGCCAAGGACTCACCTGCTGCTCTCCCACTCCAATCTTGTAGTAAATGAGGCCAGTGCTTCTCAAATTTTAATGCTGTAACAATTTGCCTTGGATCCTGTTAAAATACAGGTTTAATTTTAGACACATAAGGTGGGGCATCAGGTTATACATTTGTAACAATCTCCCAGGCAGGATCTGCTACATAATTGGGGAAGTCCAAGGCAAAATTAAAATGCAGGACCCCTTTATCAAAAATCTAAAGAATTTCAGAAAGGAACACCAGAGCTTTAAGGCAAGAACAGCCCTTGTGAGTGTGAGGCTCTGTGTCACCGCTGTGCAGGTCTCGGCCTATGAAGCTGGCCCTGCTCCCAGTTCATGCAGGGCTGAATGGAGCTCACTTTGAGTAGAAAGGTTGAGTGTCCGGGCCTTGGAAGCAGAACCCTGTGGCTGGCCGTCCTTTCCAGGCACGGTCTGTCTACTAAGAGCAGCACCCAGACAAAGCCAATTGTGATTTTTCGGTCCTTTAGTATGTTGGTACCTCACAGTGGGTCTCAACCTTCCTAAATGCCATGATCCTTTAATACAGTTCCTCATGTTGTGGTGACCCCCAAACATGAAATTATTTTCATTGTGGTTGGTTCAGGCAGACTGAATTTATATTACGTGACTACTTTCAATATTCAATTTTAAAAGAAATCTCACTGTGCCACACAAGCTGAATGCCCAAAACTCAAAATTATGAAGAAGGATCTCAGCCTCCGGTCAGGGCCCTCAATTCCTGTCCTCTGCTGGTGAGAGCTGGAACTGCAGAAAACAAACGGGTGTGGTGGAGCATGAAAGCCACTAGATGGCAGCAGTGCTTCGTGCACCGCCGAGAGACTCTGCAGGCAGAGGGCCCTTTGAGCGGACGTGATTGACCTGCACCCGCTGCAAATTTTCTAACGGGTTGTGTTCGGTTTTCTCACATTGCCACAGCAAACTACTACAAAACTGGTGGCTTAAACAAAGTAATTATTATTTTATGGTTCTGGAGCCCAGAAATTCTAAATCGAGGTGTCAATTGGACCACACTCCCTCCAAAGGTTTCAGGGAAGGACCTGCCTTTCCTTTTCCAGCTTCTGGTGCCTCCCGTCATGTCTTGACTTGTGGCAGCAAAACTCCAATCCCTCCCCCCATCTGCACACCACCTGCCCTTCCCCGTGCCTTTCTTTCTTCTCTTTTTCTGTCTCTTATAAAGACACTTGTCATTGGACTCAGGGCTCACCCTGCACCAGGGTGATCTCATCTTGAGATCGTTGCCTTGATTGTATCTACAGAGAACCTTCTTCCAAATAAGGTCACATTCTGACATTCTGGGCAGACTTTTATTTGGACTGTGGACACCACTCAACTCTCAGATTGGAGGCCGATTATTTCCTGACATCTTTCTAGTTGTTCTCTCTAGCATTCTAGCATGGAATTTGAATCCTTCTGGACAGAAGCAAGAAAATATCTGGGTGAAGCGATAAAGTTCATTTGACTATGAATGTGAAAGTTTCTGCAAATGCATCATTGGTAAAGAAACACCGTTTCTAGCTGGACATGCTGGCTCACACCTGTAATCCCAGCACTCGGGGAGACCAAAGCAGGGGAATTCCTGGAGCTTAGAAGTTCAAGATGAGCCTGAGCAAAATCAAGACCCCATCTCTACTAAACGTAGAAAAATTAGCCAGATGTTGGGGCAGGTGTCGGTAGTCCTAGGCACTCAAGAGGCTGAGGCAGGAGGATCACTTGAACCCAAGAGTTTGAGGTTGCTGTGATCTAGGCTAAGGTGATGGCACTATAGGCAACACAGTGAAACTCTGTCAAAAGAAAGAAATAAAAAAGAAAGAAGGAAGGAAAGAGGGGGAGAGAGAGAAAGAAAGAAAGAGAAGGAAAAACAAAATGAAACTTCTTTTCTCAGCGATAGCTCTGTGAAAACTGCTGTGACTCTATGAAATAAACTTCCCAGCAACTTGGAACCACTTAGATTTAGGACATTTCAATGCATGGGAATCTTTCACTAATAACAGGGGTAATATTCTCATTTGTATACAAATAACTATTGTAACAATAAAGATACAATAACAATGACAAAAACATTTTAATTGGATTACTCTTTTGTGGTCAACAGGTATGAACAACTGGGTCTGGAATCTTTTTAGCTATATGTTTTTAAACTGAATAATTGGGATTCTCTACCCTGCTTGCCTAAGGGGGATGTCTATGAAAGTGATTTAAAATATATGAAACCCTACAAGAAGGAAAGTCCCACTTTTCTTTCTCACCTACTTTCGCCGCCTGCCCAGGGTACTTGAATATTCCAGACCAGAGCCTGAGCCCTGCCTTCTCCAGGCCCCACCCTCTGACCAAAGGCCCCCACATCACCTGGGACCTTATCTGAACTAGAATATGCTGTTTAGCAAAATATCTGAACCAGAATATGCTGTTTAGCAAAATCCCCAGGTGATTCAGATAGGCACTGAGGTTTCAGAAGCCCTGCTCTAAGAAATCTCTGTTTTGTAAGTTTTATTTTGTGAAATGAGAGTCCCTGAAGTTTTTCTCATTATCAAAAGCTCCATAGGCACTCACGGGTATGAGCAATGGTTGGCACGGGGGAAGGCACTCTCGCCTTCTGCGTGGCCCCTCTGATGATCTCCCCCCACGCCCCAGCACACTAGCTTACGAACAGCCCCTGAATTGGGCGTCAGTTGGGTTTGGCTTTGATGATGTGGAAGATCACTGGGGCTGCAGTGACTGGAAACCAGGCAGTATTCTGCAATCTTGACTCTGGACTTTTAGTGTGGCGTTGTTACAGATATCCACGAAAGTCACTGCAAAGCAGCGCCCTGAATATTGGTTTTCAAAAAAAAAAAAAAAAAAGGAAAGTGAAAAAATGAGAACAACAGAATGGACTGGAGAACCAGTCGATTTTTCTCGCTCCTGCTTCCTGACAGGCACGACGTGAATGACGCCGGAGTTCATCTCAGGGAGGTGAGACCCTGGCTGGGAGACCCTCCCTACCTTGCTGCGCCCAGATGACAGGGGCCCTACAGGTGCCAAACGATGGCAGCGGGCTGGCGTGTGTGTGGAGGAGAAGGTCTCGGTGGCCTCACAGTTGAAAAGCTGCGCGTGCTTGACAACTGCAGGGTTTCACTGGGTCCCACTGTGGCTTGGCAGCTCTCTGGCTGGGCCCCGGTTGCCAAGGAAACCGCTGCAGGAGAGATCGGATCTGTCTGGGTTCTCGGTTGCTTGGTGGAGCCGAGAGCAGAATTGTACATGAAAACGTGTATTTCCAGTGACCACAGCAAAAGCAAATAACGGCCACCAGAGGGATCATGCCCAGCTTCTCCGACGGAGCTCATTCGGATTGAACTCCCAGCAGGGAGGAAGGAGCTGTCTCGGGAGGAACAACACGACTCAGAAACCTCAAGTCCAAGGTTGTGCCCTTGACCCGGCTCCCGGAAGGTGGTGACCCGGGCAGCCGTCAGGAGCATCCCTGGGTTATCTTGGCCTGCCGCCCACCAGGGGACACAGAAAGGCCGCAGTGCCCTCTCCTCTGGGTGGGAATGCAGACTCGATGAGCCATTAATTGATCTCCTTCTCAGCTCTGAACTCGCCTGGACGGCCTGCAGATTTGAGTGTCGTTATTTGGGGGATATCTGGGCTTTTTCCGGCCGTGTATTCCTTTCTCTATCGAGAGTGCCTGACACAGTGTCTGACGTCCACCGTGAGCAGGTCCCCAGCGACCATCGGGGGAACTGCCCTGTCCTGGGGGGCGCTGGAGGAGACCAAGCAGATGCAGCAACGTTCTCCAGAAACCCCCCCAGCAGAAACCACATGGTCATCGTACTGAAAAATTAGGAATGGCCACCTGTTTATACGTTATTGCATCTGATTTTCATGTTCCTTCCATGCACAGAAGGTAGGGGGTGACGCCCACCAGTGTAGAAAAAGACACTAAATTCCAGAAAGTGTAAGTGTAGACAGTTCCGTTTATCCAGGTCTAGCTGAGGTAAAGCAACCTTCTCAGCCGTAATGACAGGCCTCTGAGAGCCTCGTGATGGATCATGTCCAGGGGTCCTCAAACTACGGCCGGCGGGCCACATGCGGCAGTGTGAATTGTATTTGTTCCCGTTTTGTTTTTTACTTCAAAATAAGGCATGTGCAGTGTGCATAGGAATTTGTTCGTAGCTTTTTTAAAAAAACTATAGTCTGGCCCTCCAACAGTCTGAGGGACACCGAATTGGCCCCCTGTTTGAGGACACCTGAAGACTCTACCTTGTGAAGCCTCCCATGTGGAATCCTCCAGAGTGTCAGGGACACGGACCTCGAGTGGGGTTGAAATCATCCTTGGCAGGAGGGGATGAGGTAAGACCCCAGGCTGGCTGGGACCTGGTGGTATGTACATACCGACACCAGCACGGTAACTTGAACAGGTGCGCGGGGGGAGGCAAATCTAACCTCCAGCGATCTCTAGCTTTGTAACTTTCAGCAAGTAACTTAAACACTTTGCTCTTCAGATCTCTTGTCTTCAAAGTGGAGCAAATAATACCCCTTTCGTCCAAATTCCACATGTTCACACTTACAAGGCAAAGCTAAGCTATGGGGATGCACAGTTCTACAGAGTGACATAGTAGACGGTGAAGCCTTGGAAGGGGGAGGGCAGGAGCATGAAAAATTACTTACCTACTGGGTACAACATACACTATTTGGTAACAGGTGACTAAAAGCCCAGACTTTACCACTATACATTCATCTATATAACAAAACACTATTTTTCACCCCCTAAATCTATGGAAATAAAAAGAATACTTTCTTAAAAGGAAAAATAATAAGTAAATTAAACTATAATTGTAAATGTGTTTAGCACCACTTCTAACACCTAATGCTTAATGAATTATTATCATCTTCATTACCAATATCATCATGCTAATTATAGGTGTTATTTTTATTACAAAAATTGTTTATCTTAGAGGTTCAAGAAGCTGCTCAAATTAAAGCACCACTTGAGTATTATTTCAAAACCATCTCCCCTTTAAAAGCTTAGAGAAACTGAACAGGTGTTACCCAAGAGAAGAAAGGATTCTGCCTGGTCAGGTGATATTCGCAACCTGCCAGCAATTCATGGTGCGATTTGCCTAAGTCATCTGACATCTTTTCCACGTTTGTGAAAGAAGGCAGGAAAAGCAAAGCATAGTTTGTGGAGGGCTTTGAAGACCATCAAGAATCACACAGAGGCTCATCAAGTAAAATTCACAACAGCATTTCAGTTTTTTCCCCTGTTTAGGATGGACAGGTTGGAATACTCGTGAGTCCCCTCTCTTTTTCACTGCCCCAGCTGGCTTTCCAGGGACCGAGAGAGGAAGGGAATGTGTGTTCTTTCCCTGAAATTCATGATTAAATAACAACATTTTAAGGGCAAGGTCTGTGCTTGATATTTCTTGGCAGATTTTCTAGTTCTGTAAATTCATTGCCACACACTGACCCCTGTCCCCATAAGTGGAAGACTCTGTGACCTGGAAAAGCCATCTCCAAGTCATTGGATACCCAAGAGGCATGTTTTGCTGGTTATCCCACAAGCACTGCCGTGATCAAAGCCAACCAGCAAAGGCGCCAAAGAGGAGCCTCCCGGTTGCCAGTGTGTGGTATTTGTCCCCAGAGCTGCGGGCCTTGTTCCAATGGGCTTCCCAGGTATATGCAGCTGATTGACAATTCTCAATTACCGGAGTTTTAAGCTCTCTCAGGACCTTGGTTTTGTGGATGCCCCATCCAACTGCATTTTACCTGAGTGTCTCAGCGACATCACCAAACAGGACTTCCCTCCAGGGAGGGTCTCCTTTAGTTCCGTGGCAGCCACAGTTCCAGATGCTGCTGACTTTTATCCTATGGTGTTTCTGCAATTGAATTGGCTTTGCTCCAAAATATTCTTTAGCTGGTAGGGTCTGCATAAATGGAAATATTTCCATTCAAATATTCATTCACTTCACACAGTTAAGGCAACCTTTGTCTCTGCAGTCATCTGGGTATTACAGCCACAGCCCTGCTTGGGATGCCTGCTGCTTTTCCACAGCCAGTTCCAGAAAGGCTGCAGTTGTAGGCAGAACAGTTTGAACGTGCTCAGCACACCCCGGCTGTCTAGCTCCGAACCAAACGGCTCAACTTGGCTTAGGAAAAGGAGTCATAAACAGAGACAGAAATGCAGCTGAAGCCTTATATTTAGCACTGCATATGCTTAGGTCAGAATCAGCCTTCCAAAATAAGAGGGCCAGAAATCCAGTTTAACTCCCTAAATGTGAGTGAATCCTAAAATGTAAGAGCTGGCAGGAACTACTATGAGGTACAGTGTAGAGAGAGAGCCTGGGCCCCCGAAGTGACCTTTTCAGTTTCCAGTTGGGGACAGAACCCAGTTGTCATTAAGCACAGCACCACCCCCATGAGCATTTCACTTTCTCTGGTTTTGTTTGTGCTTTTGAGTTAATCAATGATTCAAACCGTGCACAGACGTTATCTCATTTTATTGGCACGGGTGTCACATTGATTTCTATATAACAATCTATTAAATGAAATGGAAGCATCTGGGCTGATAACTCCCACCCCCGCCCCACCCCCCGCCTCTGGAGTTCACGCCTGAGCTGGAGAGATTCAATCCGAATACATTTTGGAAATGTCAAAATGCCAGAAGCCACACGTCCAAGTGCACAGGGGTAACGTTGCGCTCTTGTTTTTCCTCAATACAAGCTCAGGGCTTTGGAGTGATCTGAGCAGGTTCAGGAAGAATTATTTAGTGACAGGTATACAAAGAAAACAAGACAAAAAAGACGGCACATGAGGGAGGTTAGTTTCGGGTAGTGACTCTGTTGGTTCTTCCTGGCTTCTGCTGACATTCAGAGGGATAGAGTCTGAATGAAGGAGGGTGGCTAAGACAGACGCCTGCCCACCTCACAAGGTGCTATTCCTGTGGGCGTCCAAATTGGGGGCAGCTGGGAGGAGGGAGTCGGGCAGGGGAAGACCCGAGGAGGGGCCAGGGCAGCAAACTGCACACACCAGGGCTTCCAGGGCACAGGAGGACCGGGTTCCTGTGTGGTCCCACTACAGGCTTGGGCAAGTCACACCCCGTCCCCTCACCTGCGACGTGGGAGAGTTGAGCCATATCAGTGGGATTATACTTAGTACTGTTATTAAGGCTACTACTATCATTATGATTATTTGCAAAAGTAAAAATGCATTCTTCAGAGGAAATCAAAAGATTAGCCTGTGAAAGAGATTTTTTATTTTTAATAGACTGACATTGGTGGTGTGGTGGTTAAAAACACCCCCACTGCAGGCCCTCCCCTGCTCAGGTCTCTGCAGTGGCCCCTGGATGCTCTGCCCAGCAGAGTGTGAAAGCACAGGGCTGGCCCTACAGGGCTCTCATCCCTCACCTTACTGTTTTCTCTTCCTTATAAACCTGTCCTGGGTGCCAAGTACCTTCTAACACATCGCCAGGAGGGTGAAGGGACTCCAGATGGCTCACCTCATACTCTGATCCCCAGAGTCAAAGTGAACAGTGCCATCCAGATGGCACAGAGAAGACAAATCCCCTGCCAACCTACAACCGAATGGTGTAGGTAGTTTACGACTCAAGGCTGCAAGGCAGATCTTAAGAAGGATTGAAAAAAAAAAAAACGTATCTATAAATTACCTTGAAATTTTGAAACAATCATCTGATAAAAGTCTATTTCTCTTAGTGAATACAAGATACGAGGTATATGTAAATTGTTGTAAAAGTCCTTGTATTAATAATAATGATGTCGAATGGGTCCATTGCTCAATCTTATCTTTTGTCATAAATAGGACCCTACTAAGTTCTGTATTTTCTCTTTGGACAAGAACATTGTTACGTGTGGGGCACTGGTATCTTCCCCTGCAATCCTTTTACTTTTATCCTTGTTTTTTCTATTGGGCGTAAAAACAAAGTTGGGTTCTGTATTACGATTTAATACAACAAAGATTTTTCTGGGTAATTACTGCAGAGTAGTACCAAGGAGCCATTCCCCAACTGCCATTGATTTCTTTGGCTCTCAATCTTTAAAATCACTCGAACCTGGTACTTTGTGGATGCAAATTAAGAGCCTTTTTCTGTATTATCCCATCATCCCATGTTTCTCTATCACGGTGGTGTACCTATAATGTTTGTTGTTTATCACCCAAAATATGATTTTGATTGGTTCCTAAGGGGGTTTACAAACAAGCAACAACACTTTGTAATATATTTGGATGTTTTTCCTGAAATGCCATGAGTAACTTTGCTTTAAAATGATTGCAAATGCAAGAACAGCTAAGTGTGAATTCCTTGTTGTTTTTGAATTTTGGCTGGGACTCCAAAGCTGATAAAGAAGGTTGTTAATTATCTCTACATTCTAAAAGAAGATGCCAGGGCATCTAGGCAAAACTTGCTAAGGGTAATCTAAAACACAGTTTGGTGACCTTTAACACGACACTCTTCGTCTAGGGTACTTACAAAAAGAGGACACTGACTGTGGAAAGACTGAGGGTGAAGATTTTCTCTGGGGATGTTGCCAGAGTGCAGAGTATCACCCTAAGGGTAAGAAAAGAGAGTTGATTTTTCCCCCATAACAAGCTCAGTAAGGCCGGCATCCAGAGAGCGACTCACGGTGCAGAATGGACACTTTCCAAGACTGGAGAAACTGATTACTCATTCCCGAGGGATGTTTGCAAGCTGCAGAAATCTGCAGGCCCCATGGACTTCCTGTTTTTATAGATAAGCCACGGTTCGTTAGGGTGTGGCAGGAAAGGTGTGGACTCGCTCCCACCTGGGCACGTCTGCAGGAGGAAGGTGGTCTAGTGTCCCTCAAGCCAGGGAGAATGGACAGAGCCCACGGTGTGAAGAAATTTCACTCCTCTTAGGGGTCTGCCTCAAGCTGGTGGATGCATAAAAAATAATTGGTTTTGAATCATGTTGATAAAGACTCTGCTCTAGAGGGCTCCCTTCCATGGTAAGATATCTTTTCCACAAGGAGACAGTTAAAGGGGAGGGAGCAAGGGAGGGGTGGTTGTAAATGACCGACCAGAGACTGTATCACCTCACCTAGAAATTAGGGCTGCAGGAAGTCCCAAGTGGAAAGGTTCAAAAAGTGGATGTGAGTACCCAGTAGTAAATGCCCCCAAATCAGCACATTTGGTTGGATACCTCCCACACCCAGGTGGGAAACTCATGCTAGATTACAACCTTCTCAGTCCTTCCGTCTTCCCAGGGTTTAAAACAGCCCTGGAGCAGGCAGAAGAAACACAGAAGTTGAGAAATGTGTGGAAATGCAAAAGAAAGTGATCACCTGACCATGCCTCCTATTTACTGCAGATTACTGAGCCTGATTTGGGCCCACACTGGTAGAAAGAGGAGGTAAAATCAGATGAGAGGCTGAAGTTTCAATATTAGACTTGTCAATCCTTTTGTGTTACTATAAATAGAATACCTGAGACTGGGTAGTTAATGAGGAAAAGAGTTTTATTTAGTTCATAGTTCTAATGCAGGGGTCCTCAAACTACGGCCCACTGGCCACATGCTTCGGTGTGAATTGTATTTGTTCCCATTTTGTTTTTTACTTCAAAATAAGACATGTGCAGTGTCCATAGGAATTTGTTCATAGTTTTTTTTTTTGAACTATAGTCCGGCCCTCCAACAGTCTGAGGGACAGTGAATTGGCTCCCTGTTTAAAAAGTTTGAGGATGCCTGTGAATCTAATGGCTGGAAAGTTCAAAACTGCTCAGCAGCATCTGCGGAGGGCCTTAAGCTGCCTCAACTCATGGTAGGAAGAAGAAGAGGGGCCAGCAGGTGCAGAGACGGCATGGGAAGAGAAGCAACAACAGACAAAAAGAAGCAGAAAGCTAGACTCTCTAACAACCTGCTCTCTTGGGAACTAACCCATTCCTGCAAGGAGAGACCTCATTCACCCCCTTGGTGAGGGGGCATTAATCTATTTATGAGGGATCCATCCCCATGACTCAAGCATCTCCCTCTCAACCCCACCTTTCAAGACTGCCACACAGGGGATCAAATTTCAACAAGAATTTTGCAGAGACAAGCCAAACCATAGCATGATTCAAATAGACTTTTAAAAAACTTTGAAACTTTTTTAAACATACCAAAATAAAATATTATGGTGAACTTCCAGGTCCTCATTACTCAGTACAAATGGTTTTCATCTCCTTATATGCTACCTATGCCCTTCTACATACAAAGTTGAAGTAAAACAGCAGTTGGCTACTATAATCGTGGCCTATTTGGATGTTTGATTTCTGGCTGCTTTCAAGCCTCATTAATCCCCCTCTTCCCTTTTTGCCCCAGCCAGAAGCCAGTAAGAGAAGCTTGAATGTTCCTGGTGTGATCGTACAAATTCCATAGACTTTCTGGTCGCTTTTACTGTTGAGGGAAGAATCAATTCCCCAATCAATATTGGTTTGTGTATCAAGACTGATAATGACAGTGGGAATGAATAGGTTTATTACTCATATAATACAACTTTCTAGGGAGTGCATGGTGCACATACAAGATGTTCTGGAATGGCTTGGGGAAAGAGGAGAAACAAGTAGTTTTCATTTTTACTTTAGTTAGAAGGTGAGGCTCAGGCGAGCTTTGTGCAGCTCACTGATTACCTCTCCTCCCCTCAGCATCCCCTCAGGTGCCCACGCTTCCTGTGCTTACATTCCCTCCTAGCTGGCTGAGTCCTCAGGCGGTACAAGAACAGAGAGATGAGAGTTTCTGCAAAGAGCAGTTCCTTCCAGCAGAACAGAGCCGCGCCAGAACACAGAGGCCAGTGATGGTGTGGCACTCTTCCCAGGACCAGCTCTCATTGGGAACACTGAATATACATCATAAATTATAGCTCTTCATAGATGAGCTTCTAGGAATATTTTTATCCCCTATTTTCATTATTTGTTCCTCCCTAACAATAGATGGTAAAGGCCCTAATTGGCCCATGGGAAAATTAATTCAGCAAACCATCCAGCAACAGTGTCAAAGGTCTATCTCTGGCTTCTGGACATTCAACTCAACAAACTCATTGCTCTCAGTTCAAAACTTTGGAATTAGCTCATGACCCGAGAAACTATTCAAAGTCCTCATAGGTTTTGAATGGAACACCATAAAATCTACCAGGGAAAATTGCTTTTCCCCTCTAGTTATTTTTTTCCAGAAATGAGCTTAACGTGCTAAAAATATCACAAAGCCTAAATCTCTTAACCTTCAAAACAATTTCCTTCTGGAGTTTATCACTTCTCCACTAGTAAAGGCCCATCGTGGTGGGTTATAAACAGTGGTGTGCTGAATGAAGCCAGCTTATGAGAACTGATGGTACTCATATCTCCCCCATGAGGATTACAGAGAACATTTTCTAGTTATAACAGGTTATTTTAAGCTGATAACAATTTAGGTTAGTGGGGGGAGGAGCCAAGATGGTGGTCTGTAGCCAGCTTTCTGCAGACGCTCCCATCCAGAAAGAGAGTTAAAGGACAGAAATTTAGCAAGAAAGCCAATGGTTTGGAACTGAGCCAAAAGAGAAGGTCGAAGAACACACATCAACCCTGCTGGAGCAACCTGCGACCCCAAGGATACAAATAAAAGGTACAGAGCCCATCACCAAGCTGACGGGAGTCCCCTCCCCCATGAGAGCGGCTCACAGTATACTCCATACCTCCATACAAACAAGCGAGCAGAGTTCAGATGTCCTCCCACTCTACCCCACGGGA